>NHOP01001650.1:0-10365 GCA_018697155.1 Pyramimonas parkeae | reverse complement strand
ACTGTTTCAGGTGACCTAGGCTGATAGCATATTGCGCTGTGATATGCCGTGCTGCCTTGGAACATGGAGAATTCAGGTTTGGTCTCGCAGGGAATCTCGTCTTGGAATGGTATCCGCTGAAGAGTTGTTGCGTGTTCCCACTGCCGGCGCTTTTGTGAACGTTGTCCGGAGAACCCAAGTCTGGGAGAAGCGTTGTGCGCCGTGCACTTTGTGCGGCTCGTGAGCAATGCCGGGCTTGTGGAAAATCCGGGCATCACCCACTGCTTGCTTTTGCGTTAGTAAAGGATTCTGAAGGATTTTAGGGTCGAGTTTGTAAGCGCTGCGTGGAAATGAATACGGAGTGCTCCAAACCTGCGCTTGCACGGAGCCCTTTGCATGTGGCGCAGGTTGTGGGACTTAAAAGATGATAGGGTAGAGACCAAGACCCATGAGGATGGATAGGGCGCCTGGATGACCAGTGGGCCAAATACGGCTTATTGCTTCCAATTCTCGGGCTCTGGCAATTCGAACTGTAATGCTTGTTTCTTCCATGTGACAAACAAGGCGCTGCGTGCTGTGCCTGTACAATCCATGAGGTAAACAGCGTCGGCATGCACGCGCCTTCGCAGCCGACACAGATCCCATGTGTTTTGTGCGCGGCGCTCATGGTGTGTGCGCTTTATTTCTTGTGTGTTCTGGCGGTTTTGAACAGTAATGCCGGTGGTGGCACAACTGCCCACTACCGCCGAAAGCATCCAGCACATGAACAACCCCAACAGTTTTGGCACAAGCGATTCTACTACATGACCAATCGAAGGCCACCATCTCGCTCCTTCCTGAATGGATGGAACGCGCGCTCTTGGCCTCTAAAGTAGACCTTGGGAGAAGAGGAGCCCGCATGCTTGCTCTGTGCTTTGGTCCATGATGGATGTCGGAAGTGCATGTAACCCCAGTGGCGCCACAGCACAGTTGCTCTCACGTTGAGACGTGTGCCCAGTCTCACAAGAGGCCAGAGATAGCCAGAGATGGAACCAGCGGGCAGCGACTTTAAAGTTCAACCGCGCATGACTGTTGCCGAACAAAACGGGATGAGTGAGTATCTGCCCTTGCAGTCCATGCGCATCATCAAGCTGTCTCGCATGCTGAAGCTGCTCAAGATGATAAAGCTGATGCGTCTCATGAAGATGCCCCACTTGCTGTCCAAGCTGGAGCTGTACGTGAACCGCGGCATGATGGGCCTGCTTAAGTTCCTAGCCATTGTCCTCGTCATCGCGCACCTCATGGTAACGAGTCACCTACTTGGTGCCGCTGAAGTGATGCCACACGCTGTGCTTGCCAAGGGTTGCAAAGCTTTTTCCTAGAGCAAGTGTTTTGCTTCGCGAAGGCTCCTTGTCACGAGGCATGAACAGGAAATAACAACCCAATCGGCGTGGAAGAGAGTGAGAATGAAAGTGGGCCATCGCAGGTTGTCCTAAAAAACCACATCAAGGGTTGCATGCGTATCTCATTATTACAGATGTTTTTTTTTCGTGTGTCTTTATGTTATCTTGCTGTTCATTGGTCTGGGTGATGGATGTAATGTGAAGTTCTGTGTTAATGGATGGTTCTCTGTGTCAGTGTATGTGTCCATAGCTCCCTTTTTGAATCCCTGTATTTGATTGCCTAGCCTCAGTCATTTGATTTCCATCTGTTTTCGTTAGATTGTGGGTCGCCTTGCAGTGGCGGGTATCAAGAGCATATCGATTCTCAAATCAATAATGATTGTCCTTGCAGATGGAAGCAAGATCAGAGTTATGTCTGTTATAGAATTTATACAAATGTAGAAGAACACTGTACATGGCGGTGAACAGGCGGCACGAACTGTGATTGCTCTGCCGAGGTCGTAGATGTCGCTCACCTGTGATTGTGCGAAAGAATGAATCAAGCTGTTGGAACGTGCCGATGAGCCAAGCAGGCACTGCAGTTTGCCAGCTGCACGTGTCTTGGGTGTTGCCCGCGCATTAGCCTTGCCTTTCTGTGGTTGAGAGTCCCCCAATGTGTCTGCACAGGCGTGCGTGTTCTACGCCATATCGGCGTCGGCAGAGGATGAGCTGAACACTTGGATCTCAGCCCAGGGCCTGCTGCGCGAAAGCACCTACTCCAAGTACGTGGCGGCGCTCTATTGGTCCATGTCCACCATGACGACTGTTGGCTATGGCGATGTTGCTGCGGTGTCGGACATGGAGCGGCTGCTCAGTGCGTGCCCACAACAGGCAGTTTCTTTGCTAGATTCAATCATCAGTCAGTGGCGCTTCTACGCGCTCTTGTGCAAGACGGCGCAGAGTTGATGGTGCACGATGATCAGCTCTATAGAGAGGCGAGTTCCTAGAGAGAAAGAGCAATGTTGAACTCTTTCATGGACAACAGTACAGCGAGCGGATCCAATGGGCATCCTGCAATAGCACTCGACGCCACAGATGATGGATGTCAGACTGGGCGCCTCGGGTTTTGTTATCTCCACTCGCGGCATTAGAGATGATCGCCTCATCCAGCAACGCGGCAGTCACTACACAACCTAGATCATCAACCTCTATCAGGGACTAGCTAAAAGAATGGCTGATATGTGTGCCTGCAGGTTTTGATTGGGTTGTGAACCTCTCCAGCCTGCCGGTCCGTTTCACGCATTCATTGGATGGCCGTCATAGTGTGTCACACCACAAGATATTGCGTCCTGGACAGGGTCATGTCGGACGGAATTCAGCAAGGAGCATATGGTATCCCTCATTACTCCACGTTCTTATGCATGCAATTGTCAATGCGAGACGCTCGTTTCTGGGGTACACTGGCTTTTTGGGAGATTTTGTTGACGTCGGCTTTATGAGCATAAAGCTTCCACATTTAGGGCTGGAGAGCTGATTAGCATGGATGTGTACACAAGTCCATCTCGAAAAGGACAGTATGGGACTCACTCGGTTCCCGATTAATTGCACTTTCACAATCACTGTGGCTGCACCCCTTACCCTCCTCAGGGCTTCATTCACCGCTGTTGCATGGGCTCAAGCCCCTTGTTGGTGAAAATGCTCAGCTTGTATTTTCTCTTTGAGATGGTTGACATAGACGGCTCTGCGCGCTCTGGCTGGGTGCTCGCTTGTTGCCGGTGCAGGCGTGGTGCTGGTAGTGCTGGGGGCGACGGTGTACGCCTACTTCATGGGCAATATGAACATCATGGTGGCCGCAATCAACTCGTCTGCATCCAAGAAGGCAAGGCAGCTGGAGAAGGTGGACGCCTTCCTCAAAAGTCACAGCGTGCCACCAAGCATTTCTGACCGCGTGAGGTGCGTGTAGTCTTGTAGATGTTGAATGCCATGTGTTAATTGCTTGATATTCTAGTTTGCGTCCTTGTGGACTGAATGCTCGCCCACAGCGCCAAGCCTTGCCAGATGTCTGCGGCTGATCACTTCAACGTGCACACGCGCGTTGTGTGTGAAGATGTTGGTTGCAATTTACTTTGACGTCGGGATGCAATTCAGCGAGAAGTGTGGCCATACTCGCTGGTTTAAATTATATTCCCAGCTAGTGCGGAAATCATTGGTCAGGCCAAACATATATGGATATTCTCGCTGCGTAAGCCAGACTGTTGCTTGGTGATCGCGTTTCTTAACGATTCCGATGAGGACGCCGCAGCAACAGGCACCTGTGCCCATCCGCGCTTCCAGAACAATGATGCACAATGAATTTGCACACCCAAACCATACCCACAACTACTTTCCACATGACAAGTCCGGAACACGCCCCCAATTGCGCAACCTGTTTGCCCTATTTCGTGGGGCGCTGGCCTTGCGCATGCCCGACCTCGAGCCCAGACATGTGAAGGTGCTGCCTCGGCCAATGATTTATCCATGGCCATGCTGGCTGGTGGGTATTGAAGTAGGGAGTGATCATACCAATCGCCAAAAATCAAGCATACTGATGATTGGTGGTTGAAATGATTTTTGGGTTGTACCTGTTGGTGCACACACTTTGCCTAAAGCATCCTGTATTGGGGACACTGTTTGCAAAACAGGAACTACTACGACTATCTGTGGCAGCGGGAGGTGTGACCCCATGGCCCTGTGGTTTCAAATGAATTGTGATTGTCTGGCTACACCCTGCTTGCTTCAAGTGACAAGGGCATGAATCAGGAACCTTGATCTATCCCCCCCCTTGTATGGAGGGATATCTCCTTTCTCCCCCAACAGGCTCCGCCAACTGCGCCCCTGATGGCGGCTTTTTGTTGCTGATGAATATCTTTGTTGAACAGACGCACCAAGTGACGGTGAGACTAATCAATTTGGTCATTCGATTCTAGACCTACGTCATCAATGTATCTATTTGTTTGTTTGCCATAAATCACCCGCACGAAATGCCATATGCCCTTACTTCCTGGGCAGTTGCATCCGCTGAGCGCTCTCTGTTGTTGCAAGCTTGTTGCGGCGGTCCATATTGACTGTTTTAGAAGATTCTGATGTGACAGATCCAAATAAACGACCGCACAATCATGGATGGATTGAGCGCCCCTCTACGGTCTGAGCTAGTGCTGTACATCTATCGAGACATGGTGGAGAAGGTGGAGTTCTTCCAGGTGCGTACGAGTAGTGTGCCTATTATTTGCCGACAATCAGTTTCAATTGTTTGTTCTCTGCAGCAGCCCTTGGGCATCTAGCCTCTGCCAATCAAGCTTGCTGTTTGATATCAAAGCACCTTGAGAAAGATGGCGAAGCATGCAATTTAATCAATTTGTGTCGGAGGTTGTGCTGCTTCTCTGCGTTGTACTTGTACAGATACGCTATGGTAGCCTTTGTCGGGGGGTAAACCTGGCATTCACTTTGCCCCAAGTTGTTCTGATTTCTCTATATATTGTTTTGTAGGCTTTCGTTTGGTCGACGGATAGCTTGCTGTGAAGCTGGAACAGTTATATATGTTCCATTGAGCAACAATATTGCCTACTCTGTTGCTCACATGAGAAGTCGTGTTGTTTGAATGCATAAGTTGAGTCGGCCAGACAACTTTCCGCGCTCAGGCATCGTGCTGGTGAAAATTGCTTCAGCAACTAGTATTGCCCTACATCAAAGCGTTTCCGCGGACACCCTTAGCCCTTCTTACGCTTGAGTCGGTGGGTTCTGCAGAACAAGCACCCGCAGTTCATCACCAACATCGTGCTGTGTTTAAAGTTGGAGGTATTTGCGCCGGGCGACAACGTCATCACTACTGGGGAGATTGCCTTGAGCATGTACTTCATCCTCACAGGCCATGTGGGAGTGCAGGACCCGGAGGGCGTCAGGGTTTCTTCCACGGACCTGCCTTGTACTCCTGCAGACTCCCCGGCGTCGGAGCGCATCGCAAGACCCAAACAGCGCGCGTCGCTGCTGTCCAACGATGGGTCGCATGTGCTCACCACAGACGCTTGGGACAGGGCCTCCCCGAGAGAGGGTGGCGACTCGCCCGCTTCTAACGGCAAGGGCAAGCGGCCAGTGTGCACGCAGCTGCCTCCCACCAGTTCCGGGTGCGCTATATGCTCCCACCTTGGGTGCAACCAAGCCAAGGCACGGCCCTGCAGTGAGACGCGTGTCTTTATGGGCGGTCATAACGGCTAGCGCGATTGTGACAGTTTGTATCACGACTGATACCTTTTTGTTGTGTTTCCTGTCCTCCATGGGTCATGCATGGCTCATATGGTGCTGTGCTCCGGCGTCAACTTCTGAGATTTGGAGTCAAGCTGAGTCCATTGATTGTTCTTGTGGCATCGGATTGCACAACGGAGCAATGTACGCCCCAAGTGCGGCGTGCTGATCTTCATGATGGCGACTTTTGTGTGCAGGCATGCCAACGTCCTCACTCCCATCACAAACGTGGGCGTAGAGATGGATGCCATCACCGACGTGCTGAGTGCGGGGGCGCATTTTGGGGAGGTGGCAGTTCTCACGGGGGCGCGGCGATCCGTCACCATGGTAGCACTTACCTACTGCGAGCTCTACAGGTGGGTGTGCGCGCTCTTGTCACATGCATTGCTAGTGCGCAAGCTCGCCTCGATTGCCAAGATGAAACATGGTGGACAAGCGCTTGGGGCTGCGGATTGGTGTGCCACAAAGTGGGGCACTCCGCCGATCTGTCTCATCACTGTCCGTAAAACTGCAGGTTCGTGATTTTGTTCTAGCATGACGTGGACACCTTGAGTGTTTCTTGCTTCTCAAGCATCGCCTCAAGTCTTGCCCCAGAGAGTCACGCATGCAACCCCAATCACATGTATACTCATGCAGCTTAAGCCGGCGCGACATCGACCATGTGATGGACGACTGGCCAGAAATCTCGCTGGAGCTCTCGAACATTGCGCGTGAGGATCTCATTCGCATGCAGGAGGAAGACAAAGTATCTGTGAATCCCAAGAATTCTGCTCCTCAATCGGGCCATACGCATGGTGGACTCGCACGCTTTCAGCGGTCCAATTCATTTTCGTGCAGCACCAGATTCCGGAACCTTCGCAAATCCTGGGAGGTATGTATTGTCTTGTAGCATGCTGGGAGTATTCGTCAAGTAGTCGCCAAAGTGTTTGCTGCACGTGTTTTGTGCTTTGGATTTGCGTGGATTGTATTGTCCAACATCAAATGTGATTTGTATTCCTTAGGGATCTCATACCCGAACTATCAATATATATGTATATATATATATATATATATATATATATATATATATATATATATATATTATTGGCTTCCTTTTGGCAATTTAATCACGCTTTTCCTTTAGCAATAGGAACATGCTTTTGCAAATACAATCCCTTGAGGATTACAATGGATATTTGCAGGTGTAGATCCATTTGTAATCCTCGAGAGATTACAACCATTTCGAGAAAGCGGTTAAGTGTTTAACATGTGCATGTGTCATTGTCGCTTGAAATAAGAGCATGAGGTCCTTGGTTCAAAATGTATGTGCGATTGTACAAGCCAAAGACAGTTTGGTTCTTCCCATTTGCAAAAGGAATACACTCATGAAGGCCAAACACCAATTTCTATCATAGATCATGTTCTCTGATAGAAATTACCAACCCTTAATTCGATTGCAATGATGAGTTGTGAGTGTGGTATTGCAGTCTCACCTCCAGCTGAATGTGCCCACTATGAACAGCCCAGTGGATACTCTCTCACAACTTGACAGGCAGACCGCATCACAGTCTTTCCCTGCATCAACCCAAGAATGACAGCTGGATTGTCAGTTGCTCCGTGATGCTATATGGTGAGACATGCCTCCACAAATAGCGAACATGGAGAAGTATCACGGCGTGTAGTATCATCTTGTCAAATGCATCAATCCTTTGTATCTTTGTATTGTACATGTATGTCCCACACTGAGACCACAGCGCCTTGTAGGTCTTTTTGGGGTTCTTGAAAATTTACATCGTCTTGTTGATGGTTAAGCTCAAAATACATGAAGCACATGGAAGGGTTGTGGGGTGAGTGCTCGGCATTCGCAAGGACCTACCGTCTCACATTTAAATGCATTGCATCGACTAGCAATTCAAAAGCATGTTGCAGTGTTGAATCATGGTGATATACGTATTCACTGCGGTCCTACCACTATTCCGACCTCTGAAGCCGTTAGAATTATCTGAAGGGGAATTAGCTGCATCAACAGTTTTGTGCGCCTTGGACGCGCTAAGTTTATGCTGAAACATTTGTAGGAGATTATCTACCTTTTGAAGAAGCCCATATCGAGCTATTTGGTTGGAAGGGTAGAGGCTTGATTCTCATGAGGAATTTACGGGAGATCTTGAGGCCTAACATCATACTGACTTGTGAGTTACCTTGTTCTGGTTTCAATGTGCGAGTGATCGAATCAATCCACTTAATGGTCGCCTATTTTGGTGTGGTTCCAGCACATTGAATTAGAGGGAACCTGATTAAAGGCACAATTCTCTTCATTTGCGTCTTGTATTCACCAAATGTTGGTAGTACGGATCAACTCTTTGCAAAAGGTGTTTCACGAACCAAATATGTACGATTGTACAATAAAATGGTTTTATGGCGCAGTGTGAATACTTGATGTACTTGTCTGTCAGCAATTGTCACAATACAGATAACAAATTTTGCCTGTTGTTCAACCCTTGTTCTTTGACGTGAAATCTTGCAGAGCCACGGCTCTACCCAAAACACCATTTCAAGGCGTGTCAAGGACTTCCAACATGTCCAAATACACAACCCTGCCGTCCTTACTTCAAGCATACTAATTAAGCATAGCTTTCAACTCCTTCGACCTGATCACAGTAGACAAAACAATATAGAGGATAGTTACCCACCATTGTAAGAACATCAGATTAAGCTCCAAGGTAGGTATATGCCTCCTAGGCAAGCAGGTACCCTTCCTTCCCCTCGTCATCCTCCGGATGATCCTCAAACACGGAAAGCTCCATATCCAATTCGCGTGCACGTAGAAGGACTCGAATAGCCTCATAGTCGTTCACCACCGTCATTATTTGGTGCGTGAGGTCCTCGGAAAATACCGCGCCATGTTCTTGGTTGCCATGTCAAAACCCTCCTACGAACGCTCTCTATGCTTGCAGTATATGGTTGTTGACAGCAAAGCTGTCATGTGCGGTGTCCGAAGTCTGTTCCGGGGGAGCATTGACAACACGAGCCAGAACCTCCAATGATTAGTCCTCACACATCTGAAGCCATGCTGGCTGGCGGGTCAACTTCGATTCGCGAGTAATCATACCAACCGCCGGAACAACCACCATGAGTGAACTGGTGGTTCCAAAGTTTTTCACACGCAAGAATAGCATTGCACGAGGACCCGTAGACGAAGAATCTTCCGCCAGAGCGACCGTATACAAGAGCTAGCGCGTCGTCACCGTGTACCTTCATGGAACCAAACAAGCTCGAGTCACACTAGCAAGTTACTAGGTAGTTTCGGTAAAACAAGAAAAGTCAAGCAACCTTTAGATTGGTGGGGATTCCAAGTAGACATCCACACCGCAACGTGCGTGTGTTCAACCCAGGCCGTGTGTGTGAAAACATCTACATAACAGCGTATACAAGGCCCATAACTTGTGAAACATATGACCAAATGATGCTAGAGTATACACACGCCAATTCGAATAGTCACTTTTAAGTGAGGAAAATTATTGTTATCCAGTCTTATGGGGTACCGGTTAAATCAGTCTACCTGTCACATGCCTTATCACGCTTTTCGAGTTTGCTCTCCCTATCCATATCTTGATGAATCTTGGCTACGTAGACAATTGCTATCATCATGGACTATTCCATGCCTATGACAAAATTCCGTGTTCATCCATCGATCTGAATTTCAATGTACGCACAGCTCGGTATGTGATCATTGCGCTTGCAGCCGTGCTAAATGATACATTTGCAACGTTGTCGTCAAAAGATTGGAACAGAAAAATGTCGGACATGAAGTGCCTCAACGCTCTTGAATCTATGCGTAACACAACCGAAGAACAGATATGCGACTCAAATTCTTTGTGCACGATAGTCAACCATACCAAGGTCGACAACCATGAATGCCAAGATCCTCAAATGGCGGTGTAGATCTCGCACACCAGACACACTGATATCTTGACCACATTCGCGTACATTCACCTGCAGTTGACCGTGTTTCGTCTACAGTTTAAGGAAAATTGCCCGCTCAACATACACACGTGATTCACTTGACATACTGCTGCGTCACAGTGTCCACAGCAACGAGCAACATCCAAAGCAAGCATCTTGTCCGTTCCTTGCATCTGCTTAGCTTACCCACACGATTGATCACCTCCGTGAGACTCATCCTTGACATCAACCATGTCCCCACAAGCTTTATTTAGCGCTCCAAGGCGTTGAAAATAGCATTCTAAAGTTCTTGATCATGTAAGTCAAGCAACCAAGGCCGCGTCGGCTTCCGCATAGGTACTTCCGAGAATGCCAAATATTGTGCGTCCTCACCCATATCGACGGTTTTGTAGTAGCTACGGACTTTATGGTGGACATCATTTGATTCCACACGAACGTCTAGGGGCAGCGCACGGATCGAGTGTAGATGTACAACCACATCCCCTGCCGGGGTGTCAATGTTGATGGCGTATGTCTCGGTAGGACAGTTGCCAGATTAACCCGTGGCCTTCGGGAAGTTGATGCCCCACGATGATCATTCCTGGTGGTTTTCTTGATACAATTCTTGTTGGACAAACCTTTTCTGGATGACAAACCAATTCTGCTTTGGCGGCGTACCCGATCGACTCCCCACTTCCGGGCTCCACTTCGGGTCCACTCACCCTTTGCTATACGCTTAGCTCGTTCCGATAAAGTTGGTTAGTGTAAGGCATTTCCGAAACATATCATAAAGCAAAGGACCTTCGCGGAAAGGGCAAGAGTTGTG
>NHOP01001649.1:0-10363 GCA_018697155.1 Pyramimonas parkeae | reverse complement strand
CCCCGCCCGCCCCAAAAAAAAGTTGCAACCACTGATCATTGGAATCATTCGAGCGCACGTGTTGACAATTCATTGGAAGTGCTATCATTCTCGTAGATTAGCTCCAGGCTTGTGGCTGTCCCAGGACTTGCCTTGTGGCAAAACCATTTTGCCGTTTGTCTTGACCAAGCGCCGAGTCGCACCGTCGTATGCCGCAATTCAAGTGATTGCACTCAAAACACACCCACAAGTGCTGCGGGTGTGTCTGAATGTCTGAATCGAGGTCGCGGAAAGAGAAAGATGCCAAAGTCTAGTCTCCTTGGTGGGGCATTGCGTCGCCGCGAGGATCACGACTGGTGGGCTTGGACGGGGCGGCTAGCCTAACTACAGCATGGGTACAAAAGTCGCAACACAACAAGTAGGCAAGGCAAGGAACACCAGTGCACCCGCCTCGGACCTCTACTAAGTCTGATTCGACACCTACAACAACACCGACGGCAACAGACCCGGCAACGCGGCGATATCCATCAGACTCCTCCACTTGTGTCTTTTCGGAGCTAGCGGGTGTGGCCACGCACCCTTCATCTCCTCCCCATGCACGTTCATGGTGACAAAGTAGCCGAATTCAAAGCGCGAATCCACAACTCCTTGCACGCGCGAGCCCAGCACAGGCGGAGGCGGCTGCCGAGCTGCGGGCGCACACCCCCATCCATCGTACAAGCATGCAGATGCTATGGATCATACAATCTCATGGACTAACCTAGGGTGCAAACTCATCTCGTGCAGAATAAGTATGTAATTCATGTGCTCAATGTGATAAAATATTCTGCTTCTTGACATGTAATCGATAAATGATGGGACATAACCGCAGCCAGTAGGGCAGGAAGCCATGTCAAGTAATCATACAATCTATATCGAATAATGTACATATAATATAAGGATCTAATACAATGCAGCTACTAGGGAACATATCGAGCTTTTCATTTGAATTACTCGAGATGTATATACATGATTTTCATATGCACTTATGTTCGTTTATCACAGTGCGAACGTTGATTTCTTAATCCAAGACGCTGGAAGAGACATTCTCGGGTAAAACCTAGAATAAATCCTCGGAGATGCGTCGACAAGCAGAGCTCACATCCACTGCACAGGATGAGACTGGGAGTTTGTTTGATATGGACTTTAACAGGTCAGCAGACTGTCTCGATGAGGGTTGCGAGATACATTCTCCTTTGACCACAAAATCTGTGCGTTGACGGATTGTGAAGGCCATCCTGTGCAACAACAGGACTTTGCACGTGATGGTTGACATGGCTCCCCACCTGTTGGAAAGGGTCATGTCCCCATATAAGCCTAAATATACACGGTGGGATATGACCCCTACCAGTAGGGCGGGAAGCTACATCAACTGATCACACAGAAGAAATCCCTAACCTGGCAATCAGTCCAAGCAACAGTGCGCTATGCCTGCCAGATGTGAGCGCCTGCTTCCGTCTGGGGTTGGGTATCCAAGACATGCTGCACAACTACGGCATACACAATAAAATGACAGAGATCGAAAAAGAAACCCAAAACATTCCCTAACCTTACCCATCATCTGTAAGCAACTGTGCCATAATTCAGCTCTACTGCACTTTGCAGATCAATCACTTCAATTATGGAGTTCACAAGATGCGCCTAAATGTGCCGAATAGAAATATCAGGCCTAGGTTATGATTGAGCTCACACTCACCTCATCACATACGGGATGAATCAATCTATTTCCGACCGCGCTAACATGTATAATGGGATATGACCCCGACCAGCACGGCGGAAAGCCACATCAACTAATCACACAGCACAATTCCTGACCTGGCGATATCACTTCAAGGAACAATGTACCAAGCCTACCACATATCTAAAGATAGAAAGTGAGAATCCTGCAACATCCGCCCTGCAGGATCAAAATGAGAGTCTCCACAGGGATGATGTCTGTCACGCACACCCGAGTAAACTTCTTGCTCACATGCTCATAAGGCTATGTGAAAACTTCAGGTCCAGATTCGAAGGTGAGCGCCGTGTTTACATGAATTTGCATGTGGGGACGTAACCCGTACCAAAAGCGCAGGGAGCCATATCAACTGAATCGCGCACAAAGTTCTATCTCGCGTAATGGATATTCTCCAAAATCCGTGTGTCGTGTCAACACACAGATTGCATGGTCCAAGGAGAACGCATCTCGCCATCCCCATCAAGACAGTCTCCTGGCCTGTCAAAATCCACATGAAACAAACTCCTAGTCTGCATCATTTGCAGTCGGTTGTCTTATCGGGCATGGGCCCGGTGCTCGTGAAGCTGGGCCAGGTGAGCCACCAATCCGCTTTGAACAGCGAATGCACTTTCTTGACTAGCTTATTCTTCGAGTGATTCTCAAAAGCGCAAGCTGGCCATCTGTGGTTATTTAAGAATCTTTTTGGTTGCCGGCGCATGTATGTATATGAACAGAGATGTAGATACAATTTCCTTGCACCAACGGACAAGGTTTGAACTGAATATGATGGTTTTGAATGCAACCCGGTGCGCCGATGCAACTGGGCGTGCAACCTAGTCAGCATGGCTCCCCGACCTTTGGGTGAGGGTCATGCCATATACATGTTTATAGGGACATGACCCTTATCCAGGGGAGCCATGATAACCAAATCGTCAAAAACCATGTGAAACCAGTGCAAAAAAACAAGATGTCAAATACAGAATATTCAACCGTATCTTTAGTAAATCTACGAGAACGCATCTCGTCCTCCCCACCAGGATTGTTTGCCAATCGGTTGAAATCCAGACGAAACAAACTTTTTGTGTGTGTATATACATGTATACCTCACTTAACCCTTGTTGCCATCCAACACTTGAATACATCAGGATTTCAGATGATTCGTATGTTTCAGATGTAACGCTAGACATCACAACATCAACGAAGGTCGCCTTGTGTTTATGAAGATCATCGCATCGTCTCACAACAAATTTCAATACCATCGTGAAGACGCCATCTGCTCATCATTGAAGTCACGATCAGTAGCATCTGCTCTTGGGAAGAGGGGGCCCGCGGAGGCAGGCGCGCAGAAACCATCAACTTGCTTAGACCGACATCTGGAACTTCGCCGTACATAAGATGTGCAGACACAGCTCCACACAATTCTTATAAAACAGATCAAATCCTGTCATTCACTCACCTACGGGCTCAATTCCATAGGAAACCCCTCTCAATGGGCCGATGAGAAAGAAGCGGAATGATCAGGCACACCTTTGTTTTTGTCCTTCTTGGACATCTTTTTCTTCCCAGAAGACGGCTCTCCCTCCTTTGAAGGCACCGCCATCGCTGCACCAAGCCGTGCAACATCCCCAGCCCAGAAATTGAGAGTGCAGAGGACAAGCCAACAAGAGAAGCCGTCTGTGGTATTACCGCGGGGGATGCAAACAGCCATGGTCCCCAGATCCCAATAGGGGGACAGACACCCAACAAAGAGTGTCCCCCTCCGAGGCTAGATGGAGGAGCACACCTTGTGCCGCGCAGCATTCGCGATGGACAGAACACAACTGGCGGAGCGTTGTGACGTCTACCCAACCACATCACAGCGTTAAACAGACACAGACACAAATCCATATTCCTAACGGAGCAATTCTGCTCGCTACCCCACGAACGGACCATTGGGCAGCACCCGATCGCACACCCACATCTACAGCCGCACACGCGCTGACTCTGTTCTCTGCGCAACAGCAGGTGCAATAGTGGTTTACTCTGTTCTTTCAAGCCAAGCGGTCACTTCTTGTGTAGGGTGCTCGCTGTTCCGGCTGATGCTTGACCAAGAAGTGCAACGGACCACGCACCAGGTGGTGGCACCACTGGCCCCGTCTTTCGGAAGTAGTAGACCTGCTCAAAGTCGTGCAGAAGCTTGACATAATATTTGCGCAGTGTGAAGGACCCGCTGGTGCACGTGGGAGGGAACTCGAACACCGCCGAGATCTCCTTCCACAACTTCTCCTTGATCACACGCTCCAGCCCCCCTTTGTCTGTCACCTGCACGTAGAGCAGGTGCAGGTCCAGCTCCCGGCCCGCCACGTGCGGGATCCTGACAAGACACAAGATTTGCGCACCCGCCCACAGGTCCCTTGGCACCCTACCATCAGAAGAATTATACCCCGGATATTGAGCGTCAATCCAGGCAACGCGTGCGCAGGTGAGGTGGGTATTGATTTGTGCCTGCAAACGACGCCTGCTCGAGTGCCAGTCAACATGGCGCACGCAGAGTTTGGCAAACAAGAACTTCAGCTGTAGCAAGAGAAGAAGAGGAGGAGTGAAACGCTACAACGCTAGCCGCTCGAGTAAGGCAACGAACGCTCTGTGCAACACCAACATTGAAAAACCCAACGGGCTATACCAAACACACACGCTTGGGCCCTGTAAGCGCACCGGCCGAGCGAGGTGCCCATGGAGTTCAAGAACTTGTGGAGGCAGGTGTTGAATTGAATCCTGTTCCCGCGCACCTCCATGTGGGACATCAGTGGGTCAGGGTAGCACGCCGTTTGGGCAAGGTTGTGTGCAGCCACCGGGGAGGTGAGGCTGTGGCTGATGGCGGGCTCGGCATCCATCACGAGCAAGGAGCTTGCTTTTTGGGGCTGGGTGCCCAGGTGCTGCTCCCAGACTCCCCAATGGGGCACCGCCTGGTCCGCCAGCCCACTGCGAGTGAAATCGACACCATGCGCGCACTCCCCCACGGTCAAGCGTGAATTCGAGCAACAGCAGAAGCAGGAGGAGACACACAGGTATGGATGGGGAGATCATATGACGTTAACAAGTGATACGCAAATTTGACATATACACATACACGATACACAACCGAGACGTACAGAACAGAGCACAGAGACGGAAAGCAGTCTTTGTGGGGCGTGAATACTTACATAAGTGTTGAGGGAAGATTTACAATGCAACCGCATATCATGTCTGTTCCGTGTTGTTTGCGGTCACAAACGAGGGAGATATTGCGCATGTCCTAGGACAATTTTGGATTTGATTTGGATGGAGCACGGGATCCACACTACTGGGCTTGCAACATATCATACGTTGTCAATAAATAAAATGTATGATTTTGTAAATGAACATATGCAAAACATCTTACAGTATCTTAAGCAATAAATCCCCTGGGATGTTTCTTGCAGGATGTATACTTTGTGTCAGCATGCTTGCCATAGCGTACTTTGTATTGGTGTCATGCAATGGACTTCAGGCACGAAGTTTGCGGAGGCGGCTTAGAGCTCACTAGGCAGGGGGCATTCAAAACGGGCTCTTTCTTTACTCAGCAGTGTCCCGGCATTGACAGCCGCAAGAGGCATGCATGCTCAATCAAGGCTTCGACTGAAACTTCAGAAGGGCGGGCACGGTGCCGCCATGGCCTACATGCTTAACTTGCACGCTTCTGGGAACGCAAAGGACCCTGGTGTTGTGTACTCGCAGCGCAAAGAGTCCAAGGTGTGAGCCTGGCCCCGACACCTGTGTATTGGCCAATGCTAGAAGACTCTGTCTTTGCTGGGAAGACCGCGGATGGAACATGCCACAAGTTTGCACCCTGAATGCAAGATGGAGTCTTCATCACAACATCGCGTACCTTGAGGTGTTGAGTAGCAGCCGTCAGGCTAGATGTAGGCAGTCACCTGCCAGCGAGTGTCAAGGCTCCTGTGTACATCCACACCATGCTTCACTAAGGTCCCAGCTTGATGGCGAACAGTGAGGATGTCTTTAAGAAAAAAGGAAATCTAGTGCGCATGCACGTCGTGATCACCATCGAAGAGGAAAATTCAGGGTGTAGCAATTCTGTGGCTTACGAATCTTGTTGTTTCAGGCGAAAGTACATGAACATAGCGCACATATAGGTGTGTTTCCTCTCTACCAAGGCGGGAGGCAGTGAGGACTGAGCCTCGCCCGAACATCCATCGATTCACACAGTGAACATTACAATAAACGTACTGAGCACCCTACTGCATATCTTATCATGTTCCACATTATCAAACAACACATATGCGCTTTAACTTTACACACTGGGACATGATCCCACTCATTGGGCGGACGCCATTCCAATTGAGCCGTTTGCCACATTCCCAAATGTTGCAATGTGAATGTTTTACTCTGTGTACCGAAACATGCAAGTACGCTTTGACACATAATGTGAATTCCATTGAGGGGGGAGATGGTCCCTCTGGTTTTGATCTTACACAAAGAGCACGAGGTCTTGATATCAAACAGAAGTCAGCTTCCTAGAAGCGGAGTTGAACATCTGCCTGGCCACAAAAAATCTTGCGGGTTCGTACGTCAGGGCCCGTCAGCCTACGTGGACCAAGACCAGAAAACACTACACAAGTGAAAATTAGTTCAGAGGGTATGCATGAAGTATGCAGACACGGAAGTGCATTCATCCATGACAACTTAATGATGTAAATTGAAGAATGAAGGCATGTAGCACTTCTGAAATGTTCATCCAAACACCCGTTCAATATCAATGGGGAAGCGCAGTAACCTTGAATCATGTTTGATGCAGAAGCACTTCTAGCGAGCTGATACAATCCAGCGATTAAAGGGCACCGTGTGTTGCATGTTTCTGCATAAACCAAGTAATGAAACGTGAACGCCGTCCTTGCAGGTGTTGTGCTTCGATCCGGGTGTTATTTATGTTCCGATATACAACACGCTGATAGAGCTGCGGCTTTGCATGCACGAACGAAAGCTTGGCAAGCGATTGGCAGCACTAGCTCACATGGAGATGCCCAATAGTTCAGTGGCGCATATGATATTCCATTTCTATTTGAATGTGCAAGCAAAGTGCAGACGCCTCCAACATGCATATTGAGACATGTCCCTTTGGATCAAATGTCCTTTGTTCAAGAGTGCGCTTTCCTCCAGATTGAACTGAGGTTGGAGATCGCGAGGTTATGGAAACCGACACTTTGACTCATTGCATCCCATAGCTTCTGGTTCATTGGGCATGGAATGCGCTCCAGAACATTCACACAACAAATGAAAATACTCCTACACTGTGAGCTGGAAACCATATCAAAATGGCAAACAGCTGAAATCAGCCACACTGGTTCAAAACATTCCTCCCAAAAGCCCATCAACACTGAAAAACGCAACATGATTTGCTGATACCATAAATAATTTTTATCAACCACACAGATATAGTGCTTCTGAGACTTCAACATTCGTAGCACGGCGACAATCCAAACTCGAACTCTGCCAGGTTTTGTTGGCAGATTCACCTAACACTTCCGAAAAGACTGACTCGCATGAGGTGAGTTTATGTCAAATTGATATGAATTCAAGGTGATATCTCACCCAGATGAATGGGGAGCAAGAAACGAACACGGCATTGATATCTACAGCCACTCGCGACAAGACACATACAGAGTCAGGTTGCACCCATGTACTTCATGACTTCCTCACTTATCATGAAATGAATGACATACAGTAATGGTTTGTCAAAGAGCCAATTGCATATCCAATGGTTCACTGATGCTATCTTCTTATTGCCACATCATATCTTACTTCCAACTACCCTGCCCAAGTTCATGATAGGTGTAATCCTCGGCACGTTGAAGATTAACCCACCACATCCTGCAGGTCCACTTGCGTCACTCCGACGCATCCAAGCGTAACAATCTGAGTATTTCGTATATGTCCCCGATATCTTATGGATACCCTTGCATCGAAAGCACTGCATGCGAATAGCATACGATCTGATTCACTGAACTCAGGCTCCAACTTCGAAAAAATACGATGGCAAAGAACACGTTCTAGTTGTTCAAATCAACGCTCGCTGGATACGAAACACAACGTACCGCAATTGTAGCCAAAGCGCGACATAAGAAAAATCTAAAATTCCGCATGCAGCACGTCCGAGAGACAACTCATGATGTTGTTCAGTTTGTCATTCCAGTGCAGTCGGGAAGGAATACGGAGCACAACGGTCTCAAGGCCAAGTTGAGCACTATCAGCGTCATGAACATGCCAACATAATGAAATACGAACATCTTCGACGTGCTGTAGAAAAAGAAGAAGAAGAAGAAAAAATGAATTTGCATGGAGAGCCGTTCGACGGTGGAGGTCATCATGCCCAACGGGATGAGGGCTTCCTCCCCTCATATGCCAAACCTCGGAATACAGAATACACAGAGAAAACTGAATACTCATGAGGGAGCTATCACGTTGAAATGGAATGTAATATAAGGTGATGACATTGTTATTCGAATGTCACACCACGCATTCAATCTTCAAATTTCTATACGAAAGACTACTTGGACACACTTCAGTATCTGCATCGCAGCTTCGCTCAAAGCTTTGGCAGACTGTTCGAAAAGGACATGCTAGCCACGAACACGAGTACATGAGGCAAACGGATAAGCAACAGTGGTTGCGGCGGAAGTTTCGGATCGAAAATCTGAAATGGTTCCAGGTCCGACTTGGGATTTCAGAAAAAATATGATCTTCAAAATCGATGAGATAAATAATCCAATCCAAGCACAAAATTAATCGAATCCTGATCCATACAATGAAAATATCGCGCTAAAGATTAATTCAGGCTAGACCATTCTCTCACTGTATGAATGAAAGCGCAGTAGTTGCGTTCGAATGTCGGAAAAGGGTTTCACTAGTAGATGCACACGCGGTTCTACTCCTATAACTCTTAACATGTCCCTAAAATGATCTCATCCCTCATACATTATCTTGCCGTAATGCGAATTCGCGATACGAAACGACGTGTATCAAAACTGAAAACAACACGAGATCACAATTCACGAACAGCCAAATGGCGGCAGGCGAATACCATGCCAAGGAAATTTGGAGTCGCATCTGCAAAGAGGACACATTATGAAAAAAAATTCACACGATTTATTTTCTCTGGATAGATCATATGCTACGAAGTTTTTTCTTCATTACTGGTGATGCGAAACGAGTGTCACACCTGCGGATTTTGGGTCCACCGCCCAGTCCCCACGGTGCTGGAACCTACCTGTCAGTACGTTGGAACCCATGAATGAAAAAACCACCGAATGTCATTTCACTCCCATCGTGATCTGAAATGTCTTTTGGCTCATTGATAGAAATCGAAATTTAGCAGCAAACTGAACCACATTGATGTACCGAGCTTGCCTGAAGGTTCTCCGTTTTCCGTTAATCGGTTATTTTTACATGGTGAACCAGCCGTACGGTTTCATGGTTGATGTGAACATTGCTTCAATTGCAGTTGTGCCACTGAGCAATAAATTGGGATTGATGATCGGGAATCGATCAGAGCGCGAAGAACTATAGATGCCCCAGCTCCTCAGTTCGGGACCCGAGCCTGGGTTGCTAACCAATTACCAAAAGCGATCGTCTTCGATTTTCAGAAAATCAAACGCATTTGATCTGCAGCACATTCCCCGCCCGGCCTGGAAGGGATCTCGACCCTCTTCTGAGGAACTAATTTTGTGAACCTCTTAGGTCGTCCACGTTCGACGTCGTACCCTCTCAGGTCCCAGGTGGGGTTGCCAAATGCTGTACCTATCGGCATTGATAATTCGCGACCATCAAAAGTCGTATGCTATGTGTACTGCTCAGACAAGGGAGCTGGAGTCAGGCGCGGAGACGGAGCCATTCCTGGCCGTATATCCATTGATACTGCTTTGGCTTTACACATTGGTAGTTATTCCACCTGGTGTGTATGTGATACGTCCACCTCAAGGGTTGAGGGCCCGTAGCTGGGGATAAACCCCGAACCAGCCCCCGGTATGCCAGAGTTCACTATTGTTATTTCATTAACATCGTTATTATCATCATTATTATTATTATTGATGATATCATTATTTAAGGATTGCTTCCAGATTTTTAGATGCTGAGGAAAAATCTCACAAATGCTATCATGAGCTGGGTGGGGGTGGGGTCAACGTCGATGAGGTCGGGATTTGAGTAGAAAGCTTCGCAACAAAGGAGAAAATACTAGTAGTAAAAAGAAACACGAAGAAAGAAACTATCAACCCCCATTTTATTTCTTCTCCTTTCTCCTTTCTCTTTTCGAATATGGAGGAAGACATGAAATGGGTTGTCCTTTTACCCTTCTCGTTCCACATGCTATTGAACATCACAACTTACAACAGACAACTGTCATGGTGGTTGTTAACGTGGTTGGTACGAAGACTCGCAAATCGATGATAACCCGCCAGCCAGCGTGGCCTGTTGTGTCATCGGCAGTACCTACCCATGTTGGCTTGAACACGGCTTGAACATGCTCCCACGAAACATGCGACTGGAGAGTCATCTTCGATTAGCCAGTAAACATGCCAATCGCCTGAAGAACCATCGCCTAAACAGCCAGTGAGCATA
>NHOP01001648.1:0-10366 GCA_018697155.1 Pyramimonas parkeae | reverse complement strand
GGCGCGTGAGCTCTGCTTGTTGACGCGTCTCCGAAGATTATCACAGTGGAAAACGAGCATGTCTGCCCAAGCTCTTGGATGAAAAAATCAGTGCTCACACTTCGATAAATGCACACGAAAAAACATAATCGACAAATGAAAACACTCTTGTGCAATACATAACACAAGTTACCTTCTTGCTAAGCTGTGTCCATCCTGCATGTTTTCCCATGCATGTTGTCAGTGTCTGGCCAAAATATCTATGGATGCAGTATCTGGACCAAGCCTACCTCATATCTACAGATGCAAAACAAAGATCCTGCAAAATGTGCACGACAGAATGAAACTGAAAGTCCACGCAGGGACATTGTCATGTACACCCGAGCAACCTTCTTTATCACATGCTTATGCGGCAGAGTGATCACTCCAGGTCCGGGTTCGCTTGTGAGCGCCTGCTGCCCATGCAAGTCCGGGGGTGACTACGGTATGCAAAAACAAACGACAATACATCGGAAAAGAAAACTCAAAGCATACCCTGACCCATCATTTGCATGCAAGTGTGCATAAACTTTGTTCTATTGCACTTCACACATCAATAACTTCCATCATGGAATTTACAAGATATGCCAAAGTGCGCCCAACAGAAATATCAGGCCTACGTATGATTGAGCTCACACACACTAATAAACCCCAACGCATGCGGGATGGATGGATCCATCCACGACTGCGGTATCATGTAATGGGGTATGACCCCCACCGGTAGGGCAGGAAGCCGCATCAACTAATCACACTGCGGAATTCCATAACCTGGCAATATCACTGCAAGGAACAGTGCACCAAGCCTAAACCATATCTACAGATGCAAACAATAGATGCTGTAAGTTGTGCCTTAAAGGAGTAAAATAGTGTCTCCGCAGGGATACCGATCCGCCAGCATGCAGATCCGAGCAACCATCTTGCCAGCATGCTCATGTGGTAAAGTGATCACTCAAAGACCGGTTTCAAAGGTGAGCTCCTGCTGCTGGTGCACTTCCGTGGGTGGGCATCCAAGACGTGTTGCATGATTGCCATACACAAACCATTACAGTGAAATGAAAATCAATTGAAAAAAAATCATTACCTAATCCATCGCATGTTAGCAAGTGTGACAGAACTAAGTTCTACTGTATTTTACAGATCACTCAGTTCAATCACGGACTTGTAAAGATATGCCAAAATATGCCTAACAAGAACATCAGGCCGAGTGTAGAATTGAGGTCACACTCACTCATAAACCCATCGCATGTGGGATGGATCGATCCATCCCCGACGGTGGTATCTTGTATAAATCATACATGTGTGTATATTGGGTCCTCATTATCACTGAAAGGGCAGGGAGCCATGCCATCCGAATCACACACTTTTTTGTATCAGTGCCTAGGGAAATCACGAAAACCCCGAGTATCAATTCCCTACACATATCGTGTGCTCCAAGGAGAGCGAATCTCGTCATCCCGATTGGAACAGCCTGATGAGCCGTGCTACTCCATATGAAATAAATAAACTGCATGTGTACATCTGTGGTGTACATTTACCACAATAGTGACTCAGTTGACATGACTCCCTGCCCTTTGGGTTAGAGTCATGTCGCCATATATATCAAAAACACAATAACAAGAAAGTACACATAACGCGATACGTACTTTTCACCTAGCCTCTGGCCTACCATTTTGATGTGGTGTACCCGCCTACCTAGCTTCTGGCCTATCGATTTGATGTGACTCACCTACCTGCTGAGCGGTGAGCCACATCCTCTAATCCCAGATGTGAATTCCATGGCTTGACAAAATCATATTGAGGAGAAGCACGCTTCCTCTCATCTGCATGAACGCGGGTGCATACGTTTCATTTTGTAGGATGTGCCCCATAGGATAGAGTATCCATCATGCATATACAACTACACGTACTAATTCAGGGACGCAGCCTGATTGCATTTGGCGGGAAGCCATGACAATTAAATGCTGTATGAAACTGGAGACACTCATCACAGATGAATGGGAGCAAGTGTCAACTGCGTCTTGACACATTCAGATCTGGTGTACAGGGTCTTCGTGAAGATAATTTGCGTTGAGGTACGAAAGCATGTCGTCCTGCAACATTTTTAAATACAAAGGCAGAACTCGTGCCATCGAACATGATCATCGATCATGTACTATGACAGGTTATTGCACGTACAAGTGCGACAATCGTGCTTGTATGGCGATCCCTGTCGTGAAAACACTCCCGCACCGCAGTCATTCAGACCTCACTCTGTATACGGTAGCGCATATCGCAGTTCGACCAGTTTTGGAAATTGGGAGGGTTGATTGGACACATGACATGACCCCTTGCTAATGGGCAGGAGCTCATGTTAGCTGAGTGGAGCGTTCTGTTCAACCTGTGCGCAATAATACCCAAAACACATCAGGGACCAAGTGAACCACAAACAGTGCGCATCGGTATCTCGGCGTACCGATCCTAAACAATTGCTGGTCTTTGCATACATATGCGGAACTAACATGGCGCCTTTTTGATATATCATGGGTTACGATTACTTACTCTCTGCTTGTTGACATATCTCCAAGAATGATTTGTGCGTAAAAGCATACCACCCTCAGGGCCTGCAGCATCTCAGATGGAAAAAGAAAGCTTCTTTATTGACATGTTCATTATAAAACAAATACAAAATGAAGTGAAACTGCTATGCAAGCATTTTCTAAGATTTCAGGTGTACATCATATGTGTGCAAATATTTAGAACCTACCTTGTCAGCCGTGTACTGGATAGTGAAGGGGTTATGTGCATGATCGCCTGTGCCACGAAAATGTTGAATAGTGGAGCCGGGGGTTCGTATCATACTCATTTGCAGCAAGGCCTGGCTGTGATATGGTCCAGCGGTCCGCAGCCAAGTTGAGTCACACTCAAGCGTGGGGGATTCAACTACTCCGCACATGGCTGTACCTGAGCACTCATGAGCGTTATCTTTTGATTGGAATATACCAAATAATGACTTGATCCAAACAGCAATGAAAGGTTGCAAAGCAGATTGGAAAGCCACGCATGATATGAAATTTAATCTACATACACAAAATCATTGGCATCAAATTATGAAGTTGTGTGCGTGACCCAAGAAGTGGGACTCACAAACAGATAAGCCCAATGCACCACAAAGCGTACCTTCTAGCAATGTTCGTCTTGATAGTTCATGTCAGCTAGCCGTACGAACCTCACACAATTAGATACCATTCATCGTTGAAATATACAGAGATATACAGAGATCAAATATGATCCATAACGGGATCTGTGATCCAAATAGTGTTCATGAACGCCCAACATCCCTACCTGCAATAACGCAAAAAAATTGTGGGCAAAATCCAATATTATGTTAAGAAAGTACAATTATGTTCCCGAACAAAATCTGTGGTGGTGGCGTAGTTGTTCACCATGAAAAATTGGCGACGAAAGATCTACAGCATCGTTGGTCGCCTGCATGGCTCCGATGCTCAAATATCTCACCTGAATTGCACGGAGCCAGCGATAATTAAGTTTCTTGCTAAGATGTACTTGCGATATTCCGCATGCACACCTAAGAGATAGGAAAGCAAAATCAAGATTGATGCCATCATCCAAATTTAATGACTATATCGAATTCTCAATCGGTATTTAGAGATGCATTGGAGATATACTAGAGATGTATTCGAATGCAACCTAGGAAAGACACAGTGCGAACCATGTGAAACTTTATTGTACATGCTTAGTTGGCATCACCAGGCAGCATGCCCAGGCAACCCACTTAAAATAATTTGCCAAGGTAAAGCACGAAGGTAGCTGAACACCAGATACAGAAAATATTGTGACGTGCGTTTTTCTATGCTCCGAGATCTGCGCCAAACTTCCGGTAGCCGTCGCGTAAAAGATTCTATTGTTAGATTGTGATGGTACAAGATAGTGGATACGCACATCACGATAGGATATTCGATGCATACATGCGATGCTTGCATGTACGTGACCGCGTGTAGATATGCTTCCGTGTCCAGCCTACAAACGTTGATGAAAAAATCAATATGAACAAAGTCGAACCAGAGGAGAAACTCAGATAGCTAAACCATCGTAAAATAACAAATCGGCAATTACCCTGGTTGCGAAACGGTGTACTGGTGATTTCAATTATCGAAAACTTCACAAACAACGTAACACTGTACAAACGAATTGATTTGTCGTTACATTTTGTTCGAACAGCTCGCCAGCGCTAACCTTATACCCAACTTGCCGACACTGTGTTGTTGAGCGGGTGGCGTCCACCTGAGATGTCCCAGTAGAACACGCAACGCCGCTGTGCAGCAAGCTACTTACCAGCTTTCAAACTGTGTGAGGCTCAACACAAAATGCATGGCGACGAACGTAGTGCGACACAAACCCGGAGATCTCCAATGGCGGGCATGCGTGTGGACACACCTGCGGAGGAACTGTTACAGACACCGCGATAGCATGCGAGCTTTCGGTGTAGATCCGTTAGCTTACGTCGAGCCACCGGTTAAGGCCAACTTGCACAGCAGCGCGTTACACTGGAAGGCACACGGATGGCACATGGAAGAGGATTCCCGAATGACCAATCCTTGACTTGGCCAATGACACTGCAGCGCTTGGATCGAAAATCTTGCCTACCAGGCGCAGTTGCCAAGCTTTCAGCACCCTAGAAAAACGAAGTGCAGCGTGACAGTTCCGCGAAAACCGGAATAGATCTATTGATACGATTTATCAATTCGCTGCTGATACTGTGACCTGCAAACGGTCATGAGTCTCCGCATTGGTTCCTGCGGTGGCGTCCGTATGCTACTTGCGAGGGAATCTATGTCGAATGTAGAGTGAAGCTGTGGCTTGAATTACTCTTCACGCGGAGAGTTGACGCCACAATTTACACTGAACAACGAGTTATCATGGTGGTCACGGAGACGAATGGTTAAGTCACTCGCTTATCGAAGATGACCGGCAACGCTGTAAGGGCGTTGACAAATCATCGACCGAGGCAATACGCATCATGGTGAATGTTAGGGCGTTTGGTATTTTACCTTGCTAATCGAAGATGACCCGCAAACCCAACACGGCCTTTGATGGATAGTCACCGCAGCTCCTGTCATGGCGACGGGCTGGAAAGGGGAGGTGAGGTCATGACCCACTCGAACCCACCGCCCATCATGAGGATACCCTAGTATGGATCGTATTATCGGCAATGGCTGTCGGATCAACAGTCACCATGATGGTAGTAGTATCGTCATGGTAACTGTTGGGCCGACTACCATTGCCGCTCGCCGATCAAAGATGACCCGGCAAACCGGCAAACCGGCATGGTTATAAATCATCGGCCGAATGATGATTGATCTGAATCATTGATTTGTACAAATTACCCATGCGTATGAAGGAGGTAAGTTGCACGAACTCGATTAAGCCCACCCGCTGGGAGGAAGTAAATCTGCACCGATTCTCAATAATTCAGAAGGTTGGTTCTTTCAAGGGTTTCCAATAATTCCTTCGCAAAAACTTGATGTGTGAGCCTCACGCTTCTAAAGACATGCTAGGGTTTAGTGACGTGGTTTGTGCGACTGCCGACATTACCAACTGTTGCAACATTGAAGAGGCACGGCAATGACATAGAAGGTCCGTCCTGCTTTCCCCAACGTATGATTGACGCATGCAAAAACTGTCGCCAAGCAATAGAATGCTTGCTGGAAATATATCTTCTAGCGAGGATGTGTGACGGGGTTTAACCGCCGACACGGGCATCTGTGAACGGTATGAGGCAAATTCACTTGCATCTGGGCTATACCGCCTTAATGGTCCTAGGAAAGTCTCATTGCCCAAGATCAAGACGATCCACCTTGCAGTGCACGTGCACTACATAACGATTAGCTGTACTTTGGTCTCATGTAGCACAATGTGCATGTTTGTTTGTATGCTGTCAAATTACTGAGCTGTGTGTGATTGGGGAGTCCATGTCAAACGTTTGCAGTGTACATGTCAATAGATGGCAAAGTCATCAGACGCACAACTTCATGTTGACTACAAGAATGTCATTTGTCAAGTGGTCACAGTAAACGAGAACAACATCAGCACAGAAGCTGTGTGTGTTGCCTTGACTGTACCAAAGGAGGTGCGTGTTGTTTCCAAGTAGTATTTTATTCAGTCGATTAATTGGGTTCCAGTGAATAGCAGTAATTCGGCAAAGGCAAATGCTTCTCCTCAAAATGTACTCATGACTCCTTCCACCGGGTATTTGCGAACTGCCAAAATCTGGACTGCATGAGGGAGAAGGTCTAGTCCCATTCCTCATTCCTGTACATGTACATGAATTCCTCACATTTTCGATTAGTCCAGCCATAATTCAAGGATCTTAAGGGGAGCCACAGAAATTTGTTCTTTTGAGTGATTTTGTTCACACCGATATTGTTTTGGGGTGGACAAGTAATGATTTGCAGATTACGAAGCATGTGTTCAAGCATCTGGACGCACCAGATCTTGCTCATGCCAGTGAGACATGCAGGTAAGCTAACGAAAGACAAAATACACCACGGGAGGATTCATGATCCCCATATATCTGCATGTTGTGCTTGAAGGGCGCCACCCATCCGCACTTACACCACACACATACCAGAACATGATCGATGTATGAAAATGATGCCCGTCCCAGGTTCTGATCTTTTCATATTCATCATCCTGGCGTTTTTTGTGTTTCAACTTTCCATATTTTTCTTTTAAATGTTTACACTGCATGCCAGTTTTGTTGTCCTTTCACACAGGCAGTGGAGTCTTTACACTCAAGAAATGAGAGAGGGGTGGAAAGAGGAGTATGCAGAGCGTAATGAAGAGTCTCTTTTCTCTCCCGATTAGGACTTGATATGTTTGCATTTCAATTTTGGTGTGATAGTACAGAGTGTGAGATTCACACGCATATAGAATCCGAGATTTGCATACCATGCCACAGAAAATTCCCATGCAATGACGACCAACATCATATACAATTTTTCGCTGCTCTGATGCTGATTAGCGATACTCATATCTTGTTGCCGAGCATTGTTAACGTAGCGTATGTGAATATTGGCATACCTGTATGTTCATCAATAGTCCAACACATTTGGGCATATCTTTGAATCAAGCCCTGGTGTATTTTAATCTCAATTTAGTCAACTACATGGGCGCCACGCACTATGGGCACTATGGGAAACAGCATCAGTACAATAAACAGCGTACGCCTTGCCAGCCTTTACAGCTGTATCATTCGCATTATACATCAAATCCTATTGATAAAGTTGAAGTGGAAATCTGTTGAACTGTGAGAGTTGGAGAACTTCCATTCAACAAGACAAATTACATACATGTTTGTTTGTCTGCTAAGAGCATGCTACTCCCTGCAACCACAATCAGTCGTGGGGCACTAACGCGTTCAAAAAGCACTACCGCTTCGTAGGCGCTTCCACAGGATATGGCAAAGCTGACCCTAGACGTCTTGCCTCGCCCTTTAGTCTTCCAAGTTGTGCGCGCTGTTCAGTAGAGAGCGTCGAAACGACATCTTCATCAAGATCTCCTGAAGTACCAGGTGAACTTCCGCCGCTGCCACGCAACATCAAGACATACTGTTGCCATTCCTCGATGAAGGCTCGCCAGTGCGCTTCGGTGGGGGCGGCCGTACGCATTTGTCTCCACTCTGCCCGGAGAGTTCGGTCTCCAAGAGCGCGCATGGGTGGGGGCAAAACTAATCGATGCACACGAAGCACATCGCGATAAAGAGAAAGGAGCACCGCGCGCCGAAAAGAGCTTGGCATGCCCATCTATGATATGAAAACGGTTGTGACGCGGTGTTTTGCTCAGCTGCGAAAAGCTTAAGGGGAGCGTTTGGAAGCTTCTCGACTTACTCTCAGGAAACCCGGTACTATTCTGAAACCGATAGGGACGTTGAAAATAGGTTGTTTTCAGTTCAGCGAACGGATTTGTAGACGGCCGGCGCGATAGGGTGAGGAGAACGGTCCTGACTTTAGGGTGGCTCGGTTCGTAGTGAGGAGGATACTGGAGAAGGTGATAATGAACTACGAGGCAGACGTAACCTTTGGAAATACATCAAGTTCTAAGGATTCGTGGCGGCAGTCGCGCCAGCAACAGGGGCTCCCGATAACACACCCATTTGCTGGTTTTCGATCTCCATCAACTGTTGCTCACGGTCCATCTCGATAATCAAGGGAACTGCGAGCACGATCATGGTTGTACCGAAAATCCACATGGCCTTTCCAGTGTGGAGAAGTAGTTTGCGGGCAGTGCGAGCGTATGAAAATGGACGCGTCACACCAACAGTTTTGCCGTTATCTCCTGCAGGGGTGATTTCATTCATCTTGTAGGTACCGGTGGGAGCTGCGGCGGGTTGTCTTGTATCCCCGGTCGCGTGTGAGCGGCGCCGAGTTGTTCGTGTGATCTGGTCAAAGGTTGTCGGTTGATAGAAGAAACTCGGTTTCTAGATATTGAGCCACTGTCCCTACGCGTGTCCATATAAAGCCGTAAATCGAACCATTTGCGAAATCAAATTTCGCAGACATGTGACGCGTACAAAACTTTGGAATACCAGTATTCATGGTGACTGTTTATGCGGTTGGTATGATCACTCATACCAACTGATGATATGTGACGCGTATCAATGTATTTGTATTGAATCACTCGTAAGCCCCTTTTTGGTCAAATTTTCGCGATAACATCTCGCATGGGAAACCAAATGGGTTCACGAAATGGTGCATGTGAACCTACCCAACTTTCGTTCTCTGATCATGCTGAGATAGGAAAATTTTTCTAACCGAAGAATGGGCATTGGAGATCCGCCATTCGGAGTCCGACCATTGATGCGTGTCTTTTCTCAATTACTAGACGATATCTTGTACCTTTTTCGGTGGTCAATGTGAACGTCATAACACCTAGTGACGTTCATGGTCTCCGGATCGAGTAAGAAGCGAGCTCGCCTTCGGACATCTGCTCCCTAAGCTTGCGATAAACACTTCTAAAAAACCTCGCGAGTTCAAAGTTCACCGTCTTTTAAATGCACACAATCCAGGAGTGACCGTCAACCCACAATCTAGCCGCTCTATATGCGGCAGTATCTCCGCATTGTCCCCACGATCTCAGATTTCGTGGAAAAGCCGGCACACATCCAAGTATACGCCATTTTGGCCCTGGGTGTTCGTCTTAACGAACGTTTCACCGGACCGAAAGAAAAGCAAACAGTACCTGGAAGGGATGATGACAACAATAGTACGGTTGACGGAGATAATGTCGTTAATAACTATACTAACAATGCAAGAGAATAACAATATAAGAAAAATATTTTGTTTTTGTCATCATTTGTGATTATGTTAATTGGTTTCACGACATTCCCCTCGTATATTGTGCACCTGGTGCTGCCCCCATCTGTTCGTAGGCGAGGCTCATTCACGCCCGGATTTGAAGCACCAAGACAAAACTGATTTACAAACCTCTCAAGTCTCAATACAGAGTGTAATACCCCGTATATAATAGGGTTCTACCTAGGGTTTAGGGTTTAGGGTTCCTTTCAAATAGGGTTCTACCTAGGGTTTAGGGTTTAGGGTTCCTTTCAAATAGGGTTCTACCTAGGGTTTGCCATACCAATACGTGCACATATACACCCCGCTCTGATCGCTCTCACACAAGTTCAGTCACAGCGGCACCTTTTAGGACTGCAGCCTAGCCCGCGATCAGCTTCTGCCACAAGTTGGTGCCCTTCTAAGAAACCGACATTTCTGAACGATGCACAGAATGCCTGAGAAGAAGACGCTTTCATTATGCAATACTCGCTTACATTACTGATGTCCGGGGAACGCGAGAAGAGAGACAGTGCTAGTGCCAGCGCCGGAAGCGCAGCGGTCCATGCTGACGCACCAAGACGAGACTCCAACGGTGTGCCCTCATTGCACTCTTATGATTTTTTCTAAAATTTCATGGTATCTTTGTCTCCATGTATCCAGGCGTTTATCTTATGATGATCCTGGAGTGAGTTTGGAATTAGGTTTGTTGCAGCGGTGTCAGGGCGCAGCAGCGGACTTGACATTGAATCAAGTTCAATGGGATGTCTTATTGTTGTTCGAATTTCAAAATTTACATTATCATTTCCCTGTTTCGTGAAATGATATGTTGTATTTGTGCATGTGTACTGCAGTGTTCGTTGGGAGTGGTCATGATTTGAGGCGTACGTGCCTCGCTCTGAATATATGTGAACGTCCACACTATGGTTTGCATGCATCTGAAGTTGCTAGAGGAATATGCTGATGATTTTAATGAATAAAATTGGGGACCATGCGATCAACTGCACGAGTTGCGCATA
>NHOP01001647.1:0-10367 GCA_018697155.1 Pyramimonas parkeae | reverse complement strand
TCGAGGTGAGGGTCATGTCCCCGTACATGTATCGGCACACTGCCGATGATTCATTAATGGCCATGCAAACTCGACGAATCTTCGATTCGTGTAGCAATTGCACCGATTGCCAAAACAATCGCGACGATTGGCAGTTCCTCGGCCGATGATTCAGCCACGGCCAGGCTGGGTTTGCGGATCGTCTTCGATTTGCGATTGATTTTGCCATTCGCCCATGCAAACCACCAGGATGATATAGGGTGATTAAACAATCCGTAGCCACGCAAGATCCTTCTCGCGGTATCGAAGCCACTTATATCTTCAGCCCGGCAAAAATAGGCAGTGCCAGGGTCGGTGATTAACCAATAGCCAGTTATCGTCGATAAGCGTAGTTGATATACCAACCGCCTGAACAACCACGACACAGGTCTCGTGCTTCAAAGTCTTGGAACTATCGACGACGACCGCCCTCTTAGCATCCGTACCCAATGTGGACATCATTGGACCAAGGTTTTTGCCGCGAATGATCTTGCGCCCGGTACCATCGCAACCTAAATGTTAAACACACAGATACTGCGTACCACATACAGGTACTGCCTTGGTCCATGATTCATCAATGGCCGTGCAAACTTGGCGCGTCTTCAGAACTTAGGGATTACATCGAGCGCCTTCACGGCACGATGATTGGTAGTGCCTCGTCCAGTGATTAATGTATGGCCAGGATGCGGTTGCAAGTGATCTCATACCATTTGCGGGTGACTATAATAGTCGCCAAAACAAACACCCATACACCCTTTTAGCCTGTGGACCACCATTTATCTTGATAGTTGTTTAGGCGATTCGTGTGATCACTTGCCAATCGAAGATGACCCGAATATGATATTTGGTGTTCAAACATTTCGTGGCCACGCAAGATCTTTCGATCGGTACCCAAGCTACTACGGTTTTCAGCCCGGCAAATGTAGCCAGGCCTCCCTTGGTCGGTGATTAATGTGTGGCCATGCAGTCTTCTTCGAGGGGGCCTAGCGAATATACCAACCGCCTGACCGACCGCGATATGTGTTTGTCCAAAAGATTTGGAACTTCTACCGACGACCACTCTGAGCATCCGCATCACCTATGAAAATCACTCGAGCATCCAAATGTGTAGAGCCGGATGCCTCATCCGCAGATGGCCATGTTCATCACGAAAGATGCAAATTTGATACTAGCGACGAACACAGCTTGTGCTTTTTACATGTCTGCGTTTATGGAAACCCATGAAGGTTCCAAATTATAGATGCAGGTGCCACCCGGTTGAGGCATTTCCACAGATCCTGCACCCGATGCGACGTTCTCAAGTGTGTGGACCGTGTTCGCGTGTAGGTTCAACAACGGCAGGCCCCGCTAGGCGCTGCCTCGATCGGCGTAGCAGCCGTTTCACAGAGCTTTGTGACTTCACGAAGCACTTATTCTATGCACGCACGTTTCGGTAAATTTTCGGTTGCCTGCAAAGCTTAAAGCCATCTGATAGTCTGTACGTCAAGAGACGCGGGTGTGCTCGATAGCCCTTCATACCAGAAATATCGTGACCCGTAAGCGGTGAAGCCAACCGTTCTATGCGCGTAGATTGTTCTTTCGTTCAAACATCGTGCGCTAGTAGTTCGTTGGAAAGGATTGCAACACGGATATTCACTTTCAGTTACGGTCGCATCCCGTCGCACAAAGGTAGCGTATGGGGTTGCTGTCAGGCGACCAGGACGAAGTTCAAAAGATAGTGGGCATGGAGCAAGACGAATTGGCGACACCAAAATCAGGACGGTCGGGTGCTGATGGGCTGACATCAGAAATTAAGGTGAGATGTCATATGTTTGTGTTCGGGAATGCGGATTTTGCGCGTTCCTCACCTGCTTCGCTGACCTTTATGGTGTGTCGTTAAACCTACGAAGGTATTAGCCTCGCAGAATTAGAGACCAACAGGACACCGATGATCAAAACTTCTGGGTAGTGGCGCGTTGATATACAAAAATATACGCTGTGAAGTGCTGTGAAAATGAATTCAAATGGTCATTCCTCTTCTAGACACAACCCGCAGTTGTCAATGCGTTGACCAAGGTACCATTCGTCCCCCCAACATTTGCAGCAACTTCCCAAGTACATCTGCAGTCGAATTCCGGTACCCCATTTTTTCATTCGCTTTTCGCGCCACGCTGTGACGCTGGATTTCTCCATCAAATGGTGCGGCTTGTTTTCGATCCCGGATTTTCATGCTTTGCGTCGAAGCGCCACCGACCGTTTTCTATCCCCGATGTTGTTCAGAGTTGACGTGAGGATGCCGTACCTCACAGCAACCCCGACCGGTATCGCAGACATCAATCGTTAGAATCATCTGGATATACGTATCGAGAAATAAGTACGACGCAGGGACGATGCTCTAACGAATCACATGTTTCTTATTTGTTCGCAGGGGCTGAAGCTCAACGGCAAGGAACTGGAGGCATCACGACGTTCACCGCTGATCACGGAGGTGATTTTCTGGGCGTCTCAAGGTAACCTCGACAAGGTGAAGCACTTGGTGGAATCAAATGATCTTGACGTATCTGATCCAGAGTTTGCTGATTATGATAAACGAACGCCGCTCGCACTGGCCGCCGCAGAGGGCTCGTACCGCGTTTGTCAGTGGCTTATCGAGAAGAAAGCTCCTATCAACAAGGTATGAGAGTGTCTACACAACGCCGACTGCCTGCCTTGCATCGAAATTGGCCCTTGAGCAAGATCTTTGCGTGTCCTCTATCCTCGTGATCGTTGGAGCTAGTAGCAAGGTTGACCTTTTGGCTGTGTACATTATTGGATCTTGCTGTAACAGACAGTACACAGGATTTCTTTCGTTCTGGGTTTAACATGCCCACGGTCGTCAGTACTCAGATTCAGTAATCGCCACATGACAATGCGAATCCGCTTCCTCGGTGGTGTTTAGGTTCACGAGCAAAGTTGAAAGTACAACAAGTGTGAATCTGGGAAAGGTGTGTATGCTATCAGAGCTTCATGAGTTCAAAGCCCGAGGGAAACTTTGAAAGAAACATTGGCAGTAAAATCTGATGGTTAGTTCGACCTGTTTCACTGGACTATGTCCACAACTGATGTGCTTGTTATGTAGGGGGTATAATTGGGTGTTGTGAGTCCAGCAATGTAGGCCAACTTTTTGATATCCGGCAGCCCTTACGCCATGCATTTGAACATACATCCCTCCTTGTGTTTTTCCTCCTGAATGTGATCGAAGTTTTCGGACTGTTTTTATGTATCTTAATGTCTGTTGCATATTTTTGATAAGACAGTTACATGGTTTCTCTTGCAGGTGGACCGATTCCACTACACACCTCTTACAGGTGCACTTCAGGCGCGTACTCATGTACCTCCCTGGCGATCAACTGGCATTGCATCCTTCATGACTTCTTTGTTGTTCAAACTTCAATATAGTTTGATTGCTGAAGTTCCAATTGGGAAGTGGGGCAACTCTAAATGTTCCAGTGTTTCTCTCTCTTTTCTCAAACATGCTGAGTAGCCCTCAGCTGAGTCCACTGGGTTTCGTGCTGCATTCTAAGTTTTTGTGCTATAACTCAAACTCATGGAAGGACAGAAACTACATGGCGAGCAACGAGCATCACATTCACAGAAACATTCAAACGCTGCAGGCTTCCTTCCAAATTTGATGTCCAGAAGAGTGGTGTCTGAAAACTCATGTGGCATGATAGAGCCGGAAGTGCATGGTCCTTGCCATGTTTTGACGGCCACGCTGCATTCTTCAGAGTTAATCGTTGATTGAATGGGCTGGCTTTTGGGCGGCAGACAATCAGCAACTCGATATGGGGCTCGCCTTTTTGTGATTCAGTTCGCTTGTATCTCAGACGGCAATTCAAGTGTTGAAGTTGCATAGATGGATCTCGGGCCCTGGCTGGCTGGACACAGGGAAATCACGCAGAAGTTATACAACTCCTGTTGAAGCATGGAGCAATGGTGTTCGAAAATGATGCGCTTGTACCCCTTATGGAATCTGAGATCGCTCAGAAGCGTGGGCTTACAAACATGGCGCCCTTAATGGACGAAAATTGGGAGATTTATGAGTCAGAGGTCTCCATGCTTCGGCCTCATGGATCAGGCGCCTTTGGGACTGTATATCAGGCAAGTCTCAGCTGTGCTAAATTGTAGAGAAACACGCAATCGCATATCAATGTATGACCATTCCTCATGGAAAATTGCTCCTTCGTCGTTCAAGCTGTTTCTTTGAAGATCTTCTTGGTCATCTGTTCGTCACAATTCAGATCAGCCTTGAGGAAAGCTGAGTCTACAGAGGAAACGCTACCGATTGGATTGGTCAATGGACACCCTTTCCGTCTTGCCCTCAACAAGTGTCCACAAAAGAGTGGCCACTTACCAGCACATATCCTGAGCTGAGAGACTGTCTGTGCCTCAGTTTTTCCATAGTATGCGCAGCCAGAACGCAACATACACAATTTCAAACAGGCTGTAGATGCAGGTGGTTTGATGTGTATGTTCTTCACAGGACACTTGTGGCTCAGCTGTTTTTGCCACGTGTGTTCAAACGAATGTCACATAAAACATAGATTTGATGTCTTGGAACCTCAACCACCTCCCTACTCAGGAAGCTTTCTATCGCTCTGTTTGCAATTTATCTCCATAGGATTTCAAAGATTCACAAACACAAGATATCAGTACCATTATAGGTGGTGGTACGATTTGTCACTTGTGCTGTTGACATGCAACTTGCTTTTTGGCTTGCTATGTGTCATTGCTGTTTATACTAGCCTTACATGACAAATTCTGCTCATCCTGAGTGAACACATATTTGTGATGCCCAAATATGTTGTACCATCAGGATTTTGTATTGTATGTATCCGGACACTTTGCTTTCACTTCTAATTGATTGTCAGCCATGTTTATGCGTTGATGAGCATACAAAGCTGCTTTGTCAATCAAAGATTTCCCTGTGATTTTCATGTCCAAAACGCTAGCCTTGTAACTTACTGCGTGACACCATGTGATCATCATGCGAAGGGTGTCAGATTAACCTTAATCTGTGAATGTCCTTCTTTGCGATTGCAATTCATGTATTACGCAACCACATACCTTAACTTGTTGTTTGTTCTGAAGGCAAGAAAGTTGACACACAGTTTTCAGTCGTGGCACGATGTGTTCATATCCTACGCCTTATATTGATTTGCTCTGTCTTGTGCCATATGTCCACAAAAGGACGGAGGCCCATGGATGTTAGATCAGATTTTTCTCAGCTCTTCACTACGTTGTATACTTGAAATGATTGATGAAATGCATGACGCAAGTAGTTCCATTATGGAACTACCTGGTAAATTTTGCTGAGTACAACAAGCTTCCTTATCTGAACGGGAAGCTCAAGATGCTTTTGGCTGGATTTCTTTCTACTCGTCAGCACTGTGCCTCCAAGGTCACAGTGATTCTTATGCATGTTGCTGTTCGCCCTGCACTGAATGCGCACACATTCAGCATCGCTTCCAGCCTTGGCTATGCATGCACACCTCCTCATTTCAAGAAAATTTCAGAAGATCTCTTTGTTGTTGGCCCTGGAGGTCTGCATCTTTGAGTTGCAAATGTAGCCGCACGTTCTGAATGTTGGTCGAAGAAAAGTGCCGTGACTTTGTTTCTCAGATTCATTTGGGTTCTTCGTGTGGTTTTCTTAGCCTCGTCATGCTCTGTTTTCTCATAGACCACATGTTTGATTTCCAAGACCGCTATCATTACGGCGATTGTCAAGTGAGTACGCTAAGGTAGACCATACATGTTTCAGTGTCAAAAAGCATCGGCCTATCTAACTACATGTCACATAACAACAAAAGCAACTACATAGCTATGTGTGCGATGCGTCTTGATTGCGCACAACGGTATGTTTTCGTGTAGCAGTGAAGACAGTGAAGACATTGATACAATGATACACTCCTAGGCCCATTCGCTGTACAATGTGATGTGCGTGGTTGACCTGACTTCTTGGATTTAAACGAGAATCTTATGAACTTTTCAAGTTCGGAATATCTCTAGTCGACACAGGTTCCCGCGCAGTTGCTTAAGGTCATGTCTTTTGGTGTATGTGTTTGTGTGTGTGTGTGTGTGTGTGTGTGTGTGTGTTTAGGTTGTCATTGGCACGTATGATTTAGCGTTGTGTGGATTCTTTTCCCTGCATACAAGCATCTTGAAACGAAAATCCACAACATGTGAATCAACATGCGAAATAGTTTTCTTTGTTGTTTGATGTGTGATTTCAGATCTTTCGCATGTGAGAAGTGTCTGCTGTTTCACAAAGCTCATGACGTAGTGAGTTCTGATGTTCACTTGACTCTGCCTTTGAATCGTCCTGTGTTTGGGCAGCACTGAGTATGTTTGCAAGATTTCTACGACTTGTTTCGAGATTTGCATGTTGTCAGGTTTTGTGGCTAGATGTGGAATTCTGAAGCAAACCCATTTTTTGACTAGGTTATCACATCCCTCTGCGTCGCATGCAGTTGGTGCTAGACGTACAGGCGATTTCCCATACAGAATGTTTGATTGCCCTCGTTGTGAAGATGCGGATACTGAACTCGGAATGGTTGTGGCTTTGCTTCTTTGGTGTGCACAGGCCCGCTGGAGGGGCACCATTGTGGCCGCAAAGGCCTTAAAAGTTGACGTCCTGGCAGATACTGCTGCAATGGCTGAATTCAAGACAGAGCTGGCCCTCATGCAGAGGCTTCATCACCCGAATATCGTGCAGTTTCTCGGCGCATGTACAAAGACCAAGAAACCCATACTGGTAACTGAGTTCATGAACGGGGGCTCTTTGGACAGGATCTTTCGGGACCGGGGCGAGCTGTCTATGCAAGATGCAATGAACTTTTCAATGGACATTGCCAAGGGTCTAGCATACCTTCATGGCAAGACTCCGCAACCAGTGATCCATCGAGACCTCAAGCCTGCCAATGTGATGTTGACACTGCCTGAGGGTGGGGTGTGCAAGATCGGAGACTTTGGACTCAGCCGTACTTTGGCTCCGGTTCGCAACCAAAAAAAGGCCTCAAACGTCGTCAACTCGGTTCCTGTCTCGTTGCCCGAAGAAGAAGGCCAATTGACGGATACCTTTGTCATGACTGGCGAGACTGGGTCCTATCGATACATGTCGCCTGAAGTGTTCCGTCACGAGAGCTACAACATCAAAGCAGACTGCTACGCATTTGCCATGATAGCGTACCAGGTACGCTTTTATCTAGCTGTTGGAATCAATGTGGATTCAAGCTGTGATATTTACTTGGACATGATATATGCATCCTGTTGATTGTTTATTTGTCTCACTTGCTCATGTCAACCATGTATGCATGCGGGATTTCGAGGTCAGTCCATTGCATAGTAAATCCATGGCGCTATGTTTATTGTTCTGACAAAGTTGTAGACATTGTTTTCCCCATGTCCTAAACTAATATTATGCTATTGGTTTGGGTTTTGTGAAATGTTTAATGTTTTGCATGCTCCCAATTCATCAAATGTTGAAGCCTGCACATGCTGCCATAAACGTTGAGCGATCCGCGCACAAAATGGCTCCTTCAATAAATATCAATCCTTGGATCAATCAAAGGCTGAATCCTGATTGCGCAATTGAAGGCCATGCCATCGAGCGAGTGATTTCTTCAGCTCTTGTTTTCCAGTTGGGAATTCCTTTATGTAATGGAGGAATAGCTTACTTGGATATGTGTTTTTTGTGTGCGTATGTTTTGCATATGTGGTCTCTGCTGTGTGCGAACCGAATTCCTGGCAATATGTTTCACATTGTTTTGTACCTTCTCTCGTTAGTTTAATGCATCTGCATAATTGCTGTGGACATGAAGTATTCTGTTCGCAGATTCATGCATTCAGCCATCCACATGACATTCTTGTTCTGTAATTATGCATATCTTTTGCGGTCTGTCTGACACGAATTTATCAATACAGGGAACGCATCGATTACTGTTTGCCATACATGTGCATAGGGACGGATGAATTGCCTTTTCTATAGCTTGAACCATTTTCATCCAGAGGTCTACTGTACTAACAACTGAGGACGTCACCTCAGTCACAATTCAGTCATTTTTCGGACAACCTATCTTTCATGTACATTAGGGTTTGTATACCTGTAGGTATTGTACCTACAGGCTACAGGCCCCCCCCCCACCCCCTGCCGAACCGGTCGCTTGCTTTGCGGACGTTTCTGATGTATTGAGTATTTTCGAGTGTACATGGTATATTTTGACTGCCTTGTTCTGTCAGTAGGAAATCATTTTCGTTACATGGTCAAAATAATCTGATTTCGTGCAGGTTGGGCTAATGATCGATCGTGGATGATGTTCTTGTCGTTCTTTTGTGCTGCCTCTTTGTTCTCAGCTGTTTGAGGGAAAGCAGCCGTTTGAAGGGATGGATCCAATCAAGGCAGCTGCTGCAGCTGCATCCAACGGTTTGCGTCCACAATTCAAAAATCCCCGCGTGATACCGAAAATCAAGGAACTCATTGAAGAGTTATGGGATCCGATTGCACAAAGACGACCCAACTTAATGGAGGTTTTGGTTCGGCTAGATGCTCTTGATCGAACGCTCAAACTACCAACTACCAGTGCTCGGCAGAAAGGCTCATCGATGGGGAGGAATGAAGGCAACTCGCAACATACCAATCGCAAAGTTCCCAAGACACAATCCAGTTGTGCTTGCGTTGTTGCGTAGGTGGGCTGGTATACCAGACCAATTTGCATGCCAGTAATGGTCATGAAGCTCGGAACTGTCTGCATTAGCATGCCTTAGGAACCAAACAACATGTGATTGAATTCCTACGAAAGCCATGTGCATGGCGTGTGTATATAGGATCTATTGGCATACATTTTTGCTTCACTTGAAAGGCATGTTGGATTTCAGGGTACCTGGTGAGATGGTTCAAGTGAACTGCAGTTTTGGGTGCCGAATATGAGACTTGTGGCCGAGACAGCAATCGCGGTTATAAAGATTCTCAATATATGTGTAGACTGCATCATGAAGTGTGATGGAAATCAGTACCGCTATTCTTGAGTGGGAGACAACTATCCCCCCACTCTACACAATTGTGTCAAGATATGTGCCATCGAGAGGGATCAGGGGCAAACGCATAAACTGAAGTACGATAAATCTTTACATCGAGCCTTTTGTACTGTCATTTGGACGATCCTTACATGATTCAAGCGCCACATTCTATGCCTGATATCTAGACTGTCCATATGTTTCAATCCTACTTACTTCGTACAGTTTTCTTTTCATGGTGACTGAAGCTATTGTTTGATTAACGCTAGTACACACCCCTTAATCGCGAAGTCGCAATCTTCTGCAAGTGATCATTTTTCATTCCACCTCTTCTACTAGCATCTTGGTAGACTGTCTGTGCTTGACCTTTAAACCCTTTGATCTAGACGTTAGCCACATTTGATCCATACTAGCATAGCAACTAGCCCATTGAGGGCTACCGACTACAAAACCTCCGACAATCTTTGCAATGGGTACGTCGATGACACTGTCGTGTTGAACCCTATGTTGCACCCGTTCAATATCACCGTGGGTATGAAGATAACGAGACCTTCGACGGCAGCATGGCCTTTACTAGCGATCTGGTCAACAACAAGCTTAGCAATCAACACCAACTGCATATGGAATTGAGCGTTGTCGTTGACAACTGCAATCACTAAGATTGAACTTTCGATGACACCAAGCCGGAACAACGACAACCTTTACAAGACCAAGTGATGGACTACGACATGAATGATCCACGACGACATGCATGCTGTTCAGCGTGCTTATCACGACACCTATGCCGACATACCCGCCAGTTTCAAGCAAATCCCTCCAAGATTGGACGACGAGCTGCACATCATCACATGCAGTGACCGGCGATTGCTTTCCAAATTTTTTTGCAACTAGAGTTGTATCAGAGACAAGACCTACGACGACACTTCGGCATTGCAGCCAAGAATAGTATGGCTTCAAAGCTACACGAAATTTGGAGAAGCGCCTGGAAGGCGCAAAAGGAATCAAGGAGGACACGGAGCCAATCGAACAAAACCAAACTCTTAAGAATGAGGGACGGAAATAGGATAGTATAGGTTAGGGTGGTTTACATATGTCATAGTACTAGGTAGTAATAGCTACCTGTCACTAGGAGAAGATATCTAGCCATGTGATACGATTGTGAATAAAATGAACAATCGGCCATCAAGACTTCTTATTACACGAGTACCAGTGGAGGGAAGGCAGTGACTCTAGTAGTTAAAATAGTTACGTATGCGCCTGTTATACTGGCGGCTAAGTCGTGGATCCTATGGATCGCGGTCTTATATGAATCTATCATT
>NHOP01001646.1:0-10373 GCA_018697155.1 Pyramimonas parkeae | reverse complement strand
AAACTCCTGGTCTGTATCAATTACAATCGGTTGCCAGCGAGTGAGCTCTGTTTGTTGACGCGTCTCCGAGGGTTTTTTCACGGTGGTAGCCGAGCATGTCTGCCCCAGCTCTTGGATGAAAAAATCAGTGTTCACACTTCGATAAACGCATGTGAAAAAATATAAACAACAAATCAAAACATTCTTGTGTAATGCGTATTCCAAGCTCGTTACGTTACCTGCTTGCTGCTTTGTGTCCATCCTGCATGTTTTCCCACAGACGCGTGTTGTCAGTGTGAAGCAGTTTAGATCTTTATTGGTTTCTTTCAAATCCGAGACATTCCAAGCCGACATGATTATTTTTTCTGCGCATACAAAGGTGTCAACGAACAGAACTTGCACGCTGGTATCAGACCGCATATAACACCAGTGACGATAGGATCATTTGTCTTCAGAGGGCGTACCTATACAAGTATAGATACGGGATGCCCTAACATTTTCATGCTTGGTATGTTCTCATGAATTCGATTATTTGCAACATATGTGCACATATAAGACTTTTTGTATGTTGACATGGCTCCCCGCCCTTGTGGTAAGGGTCATGTCCCCATATATATAAGACTTTTTGTGGTTGGATGTACGTTGATGGTATGTACTTTTGTGGGGAAAGCCTGATGATCAGTGGAACTCGGAGAATTCAAGAACTGCTTTCGCATAGCCCTGCAGGCGGCCAAGGATGAGATCACCTCCATTGTGAACGTAGAAAAGATAAGCAAGGCTCAGGTACCCCCCATCGTTTGGTTTCAAAACAGAAACCCACAAAGGATACCTCATTTGGTATGGTTCCGGATTAGAGCCCTAGGGACCAGATGTGGATGGGTTTTGCCCAGGCTCAAGCTTTATCGTAGGCTGTGCAGGTCCACCTTAGACAGTGTATGGCCTTGCCATTTGTCAAATGAACTGCTAGATTGTGAGCTGTTTGAAATGTTTTGATTTTGATTCAACAGAAGTATACGATGCTCTCGTTCTTGATCCCCATATGTACGATTTGTCAATAATAGTTTCTCTTGAAAATGGGACTGGATCTTATCAAAGGATTCGGCTTGACTGGTTTGCTCAATGACGCGCATTGAGCAAACAGCACATCCATGGTATGATCTGAAACGTGTTCTTAATGGGAAGCGTAGAACACATATTTTGGTTCCGTCTATGGTCCAGACCGCCCCTTTTGTTCAGTTTTGATGTGTGACTAGCGTCCCTAGCTGGTAAACACAACTCCACCGACGACAGAAGTATGGGGAATAGGCATACGTAGAGCTATGTGCGAGTACGAAATCGCTCACCAATGCATCCCATGAAATCCTTTTTGCGATGGTCTCAAATGATTCCACCTTTGCATCCTTGTTGATGTTATGAAGAGTGCACGCTCTGACAGCAAGTTTTCTCGTATACAAGACAACAATGGAGATCTTCTGATTTCTTGGGCTGTTTTCCCGCCAAAAGAGTGCTTATGCATGCTTGTGACCGTCGCATGATTAGTGTGTAAAGTTTGTCTTGTTTTAAACGGGGTGTGATGCGTCCAAGTGCAGCAAGTGGTGGATAAAATATTTGTGCAGATGACCCCCTTTGTTGTCCGCATGGCGCACTCGGTGAGTTATGGGTGTAAGGGGGTGGAGCAGGTTGTATTGGAACCATCCATTTCGTTTGCCACAATTTAGGGCCAATTTAGCACAATTTAGGGCACAATTAAGCCATTGAAACGGACCTGCACAGCTGTTGCTATGACAAAACAGAGGCGAACAATTCACTCGGTACCAATGTGTAAACGTAGAGGATCTCTGTCAGGAACACCGAATGCGATCTAAAGATATTTCACCGTGCCAGACGAAACTCATGACTGATTTTGATGTTTACAATATTTACCTCGTTGCTATATTCCAAGAGACCAAGACTCAACTTTCCAATGCTAGGGTAACAAGGCTTGTATACTTCTTTGGACACCAGGGCCTGTTTCCATTGCATCAAGGACACTGTTGCTGACGACTTCGCTAGCAGTCGTGCAGACTCCGATTTCAACGGACACATTGCAAGAGCTCAGCACCCTTGAAAATGATATTCGTTGCTTTGTGCGCGCATTCTGATTGAGCATTCGTGAGTATGATGTACAACCTCAACATCTTCTGACGAGTTATTACTCCGATTTTTCACGATTTTCAAGCACATGCCCAGGCAGCTAGCTGTCAGCAAAATGTCATATTCCAGATCTTATATTTTTTTTCGTTGTACGAGGAACAAATTCGATCACATTGGTGCTTGGACGTACATGATTTCATCCCTGTCTAGACATGAGAAGTAGTGGCATGCGCACCATGGGCTTTTGATTCTGTGTCTGCACATTTTTTTTCTGATAGTCATTCATGGATACATGGGATTTGTTTGTTTGAAGAGCGTATGTGGCTTCCCACTCTCTTTTAGTAGGGGCCATATCGTATGAAATAAGTATTCATCCAGGACTGAAATAGAGTTCAAATGACAGGCTGGCTGTTGTATATGAGTGTGTAGAGGTGAGCAGATGATATCATAAGACACATCTCATCGATTTCTACTTCAGGTGCCGTGACCAGTGTGATTGACCGGTACACAGATTTAATAAATCCTGTGAACAGTTTTGGAAACAGGCATGTGACTTGGTTGGTATGGCTTCTCACCCAGCAGGCAACAATCGTGCTCCTATGTATTTTAATCTTCCCGTAGATGATTATCACGATTTTTACCTATCGTTGGTAACGTCCACCAGTACAGACATTGTAACTGCTTTTGAACCAGTTTATCGACATGCAATGCTATGTTGTTTTCACCTAAGAGCGGTAGCTCAAATAAGAATCTCAACCATCAATGTCATTAGTAAACCTGTACTTCGTTCGCGATGTCGATTTTGCATGTGTCCTTGAAAAAATCTAATTCGTAGTCATGCACTATGAGTTGCTGATGTGCAAGCTCAAATTCAGCAGCTTGAAACTCAGTTGACCATTCCAGCATGGTTGTGTATTGCAGCTGGAGTATCACCTGGCCTCCACCAAGGCAGACATACTTTTGTACAAGAAGTTCCATCACATGCAGAGTACAGTGAAGCGCAAGATCCTTTTTCATGCATGGCGTGCATGGTCCAGCATAGTACGTAAATTTCCATCATTTGATCCTCCAATTGATATTTGAATGAATGGTTGGATTCTCTTGCCCAGATTAACGGTGAAATTTTTTCTGGTTTTCGTGTCTGCAGCCTTATGAAGTTTCCTCACAGACACAAGTGACACTCCCGGGGCGTACTCTTCCGCGTCTAAATGAATAACGACCTACATCAAACACATGTGATGTTTAAATCTTTTGAAGCTTCGCTGCGTTCAGTCTTGTTGTGCAAACAAAAATGAGAAAGGTTTATGTATCGTTGCCAAGTCATTTTCAATAAGCATCTATTTGAGCTACATTCAGCGTCAAAAGATTTGTTTTCACGTATGCCCTATCCATGAAGTCCGGATGCATTGAGTTTTTGGTGCGTTGTCAATGGCAAGTGTTGATGCCAATCAGGAGCCCCAACTGTAACCAAAAAGCATGTTCTTTGCTATCTGACATGCTCTTGGCTTTTGGTGTGACGTCTGATGTTTTGCGCAGATATTTGAAGACCGTGAACGAGTGCTCTACCAGATGTCCAGACCAGCATGCAAAATGCTGGTTGCCAAAATCAATCACAAGATCCTCAAATACGCGTTCCGAAAATGGGCTGTGGTACGCTGGTTCCTAAGGAAGCCCACGCAACCTTCGCTTGCCTCGATTGTCTGTGGTTTTTCTCGTCCTGGATGGTTTTATTGCTCAATCTCATCATGTGTGTGTCCGGACAGCTGATATCGGATTCCATCATCCTCGGTTGCCATGACTACGTTATGAGGAATGGAGATGCGTGTGTTTATGCATAGACTGATTCATTCAACATGCAGCGATAGTATGTTGCAGTTGTTTAACTGGCTAGTCGCACACTGTTGTGCTGATGTAGGCAATGAAAGAATTCTTAACCAGCTTTGAGAGGTATTGAATGATCATCAGCATATCACTTCGAGTATGTGCAGTGGGATATTCAAACTTTTTTGTGGAATACAGTGCTGTATCGCTCTTCGCACAACAAAGTGTGCAGGAAAATCCTGTGTCTTGCGCTTTCACGTTCCCGTTGAAAAGGCTATGTCCTGTGATTCCGTGATCTGTTTTTATTGGCTGGTATATTTCAAGATCCAATGTGATCCACTTCAAAAAGGAATATGTGCTTCAACAGAAGGCTTGTTGCAGCATTGATATCTTGATCTCAGATGTTCATCTGTTATCGAGATTTGCTGTATTATTTAGCCCAATCGAACAAATTCCATGCAATCATCTGCAACAAAAGTATCGGCGCAAGGTAAAAGAATGTGTTTTCCGAGGTGATTCATGACTGGTCTGAGCTCTGCTACTTGAAAAAAGATGTTTGAACAAGCCGATAGATGGGTGCTCATTCAATAGGCTCGTTCGGGCAGGATTTTGAAATTCATGGTGCATTCAAGAGAAAATCTTTTGGTGCACTTATCTCCATGTATATCACTCGAGCTGTGCATGCATTTTCCACATCATGTCAAGAACAATACTGACAAGTCGCCTGTAGCGTTCATTAGACCTGCCAAAGATTACTGCGAAGAAATGTAGAGTGCAGTGGTAGTGGTGCCATGATTCATTTTGTTCCGGTAATGGTGATTTCTCTTTTCACTGGTGTTTGAGATTCAAGGATCCCACAATGGACACTTTCTATTTTTGTGTCCTCAGCCCGACCATGTATATGTTTTGATGGATTTCAATCTAATTCATGAAGGCAGTTGTAATGGTGTAGGTGTGGAAGACGTACGGAGATTTGACCAAGAAAGCACAGGTATGAACACATGCCTATGTATCATCTTGAATCTTCGCATATTCAAGATGATACAACAGAACCATTCTCGCTCCAGCACAATCACATGTGCTGTGAAGTGCCATGTAGTATTTGAAAAGCATGTGCTTTGCAACCGGTCTCAAATATATCACCTGTTGAGTGTGAAGCTGATGAATCTGTCTGCCCAAAGGCTGATGGTTAATGTACTTGGTGGTCTGTTTGGAAGTAACGAACACCTCATGCAGTTGCATGTACGAATGCGGAACATGCAAGCAACTTGTGTGCAGTCTTGCATACAACGATGTATCTGAGCTGTTGCAACTGTGATTGTCCCAATGATTGGTTGTGCATTTTGAAGTGTGAAAAGATGTTTTCACATGGCTACCTCTCAAGCGTTGCATTTGAATCCACAAATAGATGGTGGTTTTTCTAACACATTGCTTCGCATTTCCCGCTGTAGTATTTGGATGATGCCAACCACGTTGCGGTTGAACATGCGTCTTGCGTCTATAGCTGTGTGCGTCAACCCATCCTCCGGTCCAAATTACGATCCTCTCAAAGTATGTGAGATTGCGTTGATTCAAACACCACGAAACTGAATCTAGTGTTTCTTTTGCGATCAACGATTTGACTTGTCTAATTTCTTTTGCTTAGCGCCATTAGCACGAACTATGGTGTTCTCATATCATCTTCGGACAACTGAATGTTGGAGCAAGAATACATATGAACGAACTATCATTCACTTGGGTATTTCCTTGTCTAGTTAGGCTGATCACAAACAGGATTTCTGGATTTTTGGCTGTGCGGTACCTTTTTGTATGAGGGATTGGAGGGCTGTTGCACAGACTTTAAGGTTGTGTGTGTCCACTTACGGTGATTTTTCCTTGCATTCACTCTTTTTGTCATGATCATGACTGCAGGCCCATGCCAAGGCAAGCGGCAAGGATAGACCTGAAACAGCACGCAATTAGTCCAGAGCACATGCACGTTTCTTGTGGGAACTGATTTTCATGGTGTTTCGCTCACAATTGAGTGTTAGCGCAAACAACATATTTGCTTGCAAAATGTATACGACAAAAGGATCTTTTGGAGGGATATTGCCCCTCCATTCCAGGGCACTGCTGCTATTTTCATCGCTAGCAATACTGTGTACTGTGCACATGGAGCAAAAAGGCCGCAGGAAAGACGTATGCATGATTCGAACAAGAAGCGACATTTGTTGTCCCTCTTATGTGTACCGTGCATACATTATTTGTATACACACGGTACAAGGATATATCAGCAAACCTATGAACACATAGCGGCTCTCACATTTTGATACAGGTTGTGGCTAACATGATTAAACGCGGAGATTTGTGCTACTGCATGTCGACTCTCCAGAAGTGCATGAATGCCTATATATTAATTTGGCATTCAACGCACGGTCCATGCGCACACCCTTGCGCACGGAAGATTTCTCGAGTCAAGATACGCTGCAGCTTTCTCGTTGTCAGATGTTTGAGAGATGCAAAAGTAATCCGGGAAAGTTTGAAAACAATATAGAGTATGTTGTCTTGGTATGTTATATGAACGCCCACCAGTCACCAAGAAAATAAAACAGACCAACATACCCAGCGTATGACCTTGTCGATAGTAACTCGTTGCATCGCAATCGTCGGCCCAACAGACGTAGGTGTACAGAACTGCCTCGGTGCTTCACACAAAGGTGTAAATAGGCCTCGTCTGGTAACAGGTGGGGGTAGAGCCCGTGGCCGAGGTTGAGAACCCAAAACCATCTCCGCGTACGCGTTCATTATTATTAACATCATGTATACACAAATTATTGGGACATAATCCTATGCATACTTCCACCACATACCCGTTTGCGCTTACTTTTCGGAATACTGTCTTCGTTTCTATTGAAAGATCATGCATACCCTTTGGCTTCCCGGCGGGCAGGCAGAAGTGCACGGCAATTGTACTCATACTCTAGTTCCTTGAAAGCTGAGAATACACCTTTGCGACGATCATTGACCCGTGAAATCAGCCTCCCTGTATGTCAACAATGGCAGCGACCATTCAAACCTTCCCGCAAGTACCTCGCAAACAACAGTGCGGGAGCAGTACGCCGCATGCAATTCAGACTTGGCGCAAAACATTTCGTGCCTTGCCAACCCGATGCAGGCGCAATCACCAGGTGGTGACAAAATATTCCCACTGTTTGATAGCGAACACAATTAGGTGCAGTCAACATGAGCAGAAGCAGCACATTGCTAGATATTCGTGGCTGCAGCAAATTTTCGACGATGAGGTTGTGCTTGGAGCGACACACGTTGTCATGAGGGGAAATGCGCCTCAGCTTGTACGCACATATAATCATCCTCGTAAATGGACGCCTGAAAAGACGGAAAATGTGATGAATGGGCGCAATCCACTGAGCGGGTTGTTTGTCCGGGATATGTCCGTGACTGAGTGGTTGTAGCCCTACATTCGTGGCTTGTGTCGTTCAATTTTTCTGCAGATAGGCTTGTTCATGCATATGGCATGGGACGGCGAGACACTGGGCCATGACTGAGTACCATATCGCCAGTATCGTAGGTTATCTTGCTTGCAATAGGGACTGCATGGAAGTGTTTGACATCAAGGCCATGTTCAAATAGTATCATTGTAAAGAGGTTGTCCTGCGTTGGTGTTCAACACCTGTCCGTGTCAATGAATACCGCATGACAACAGATACAGGCAGCGCCCGTGGCTTGGGAAACTGTATGACCCCCTGAATCAAGTCCCCGCCATGCGGGAGGCTCAGCAATGTCATTCTCAGGACAATCGTTGTAGTGTGTTGTAGTTGGTGGGTGCTTTACTATAGGTTGATTGGCATACACATTCAGAAAAGTATGCAGCCCGTGATATACCTTGTACATTACTGCATTTTCGATGAAACAGAGCAATGTTCTTGCCATATAAAGTTTACCCAAGTATGTGAAATCTGTGAAGGAGAGAAATCTCACTCTCAAGGGTGGTCATCGATTCTCTCTACCAGCTGATCAAGCAAGACTGACAATGTATTAGGAAACTGACTGGGCTGCGGGGTATACAGACTGGAAATCATACTTTGGCAATGTTATACACATGAATGTAGACCTTGTGGCGTTGTACACTCCTATACAAACTATTGTTGTTGCATCATCAACAGAGGCATAGTACGTCGCTTTATCTAATGCCTGCATAGACGGATGATCTCTGTGGTATTTTCTTGGAGAATTTGTGCAGGTGCTCAGACCCATCATTATCCATATGGACAACCTGGGTGTCATGTTATGGCATCTGACATTATCACCAACGAAAGGTCGAAGCATATTGATTTGTGATATCACCCGATACGTGATGTTATTGCCAAAGGATTGTTCAGATTATGATATTTGAATACTGATTACAGCATTGCAGATGTTATGACCAAAGGGCTGGAGAAGATCAAACACAGGCAGTACGACGAGTTGCTGCTACAAATTAAGGACAAAAGATTGATATTTTGTACAAGACGGTGACTTCGATATAAAGGGTTGCGTCATGGCGATTAGCAAAGTGATCGCTTCAGTTTTTGGAATAGACAATCAGCCGAAGTCATTAGAATCGAAATAGAAGGATAGTCTACAGTAATTGGTATGGAATGGGACATTGAACGCATGTACAGATCGTGCAGGTGCCAGTAAAAACGGCTCGACGTAAAAGTCTTTTCTCACTTTTGACACTGTGTTTGCATGTGATCCCCTCGATAATACATATCGTGACGATATTTGCAGAAGGCCAATAAGTCTACGAACTTACGCGTCGCAACATCAGTGTAGCAATATCCAAAACTTTACTGTGATGAACGTATCCAAGGCAAGACATCACATGTTTTTATGTGACATGTATGGAGAATCGTTACGAAAGATATCAAGCTGCACTACGCTCTTTAAAGTGCATATCATGCAAATTCAAAGTGTATCATGATGCAAGTAATGCAATTAATTGGGGTTATATGAAATTTATCATAGTCAAGCAAACGTTAATGACGACCTTCAGTCCTCTATCCCTTGGGTATACTTCAAGTGTCATATGAAAAGTTGACGAAAAAGTGGTTCGACAAACGAACTCAAACCAATGATTTGTTCCGCACTATAAAATCATTGTCCTCACAAATGCAAGCAATGCTCTACGCTTGCGTCATGGTGATCATTGCGGATCGTTTTGATATGAATGCATGCTGATGAAAGCGTATGTCTCAATTCAAGTTTTTAGATCATTCGAACAATAAATTCAATTGAAAAGTACACATAAATGGAAAGAGCAAACGATGTACGCATGTACCAATATCTTCATGCACCAAAGTTTAGGTAACCCTATGAAAATCAAAACTGTTTCTCCCCAAAACCCTAAACCCTAAACCCTAAACCCTAAACACTAAAAACTTTTGGTTTAGGGTTTAGGAACCCTAAACTCTAAACCAAAAACCCTAAACCATGTTTTCATAAAGGATTGTTTTAAGTATAAGGATTTGCATCTCATCGTTTGAATTCAATTAATTTCCTAACCTGCACTTAATCGCGGTCATTCAACGAATATGTGTGCAAAAAAGGTAGACCGAGCATCTAATCTGGAACTTGGGGGATCACTTCTAGAGTTCCTTTTGAGGAAGCCGAGTTTGAGTCCCGGCTTTGCTTTGGAAGGCGAACTAAGAATCCGCTCTATCAAAAGCAAATAACGTTTGTATGCAAGCAAGCCTTTATGGAGTAGCGTATATTGCAACAAATACAATTTTACACTCTGAGTGTCATAATCGGAGGCATCGGCTATTATGCAGCCATAGGTAGTGTGTATATATATGACAATACCATCACTATGGTAACTATTGATCTGTGACTCGGTCGTATCCCCGAGTTTATACACCGGGGGTCGACCGGCATAGCACTCTATTATTCGTACAATCCATCGTAGCCCACACATGCCCCCATATGCGGGGCGCCAGACTCGTTCACACTGGGACCGCGCAGTTTGTGAGGACTCAGAGGTCATCGAGATGCGATATGGTTCTGGGACCAGTACAAGGAGCACTGGTCGGGTCCCGACGGTATATGTGGTGACATGTATGCACAAATCATGATATTTGGTCCCCGACTGCACGCTTTTCTGTAAAGGCTAGTATCGCACAAGTCTATTGTCAAGTATCCGACATGCAGTGTGTATTTTGTGTGCAGGCTTTGGGTCTGGTATTTTGGTTCAACAGATAGTGCTGCAGTCGTCATTCACTGTACGGTCTTGGCTGGGGAGTAGTATAATTCCTAGAGTGACGTGCACTGCACTAGCAGGCGCAATTTAAACTGGCCGACCTATTAAAATTAGCCATTATGAATACAAAATCTGATCCATCACACAGATGTGAACTCGCTATTCAATTGTTCGCAATGTTGTTACCTAGTAGCTAAATATC
>NHOP01001645.1:0-10377 GCA_018697155.1 Pyramimonas parkeae | reverse complement strand
CTCTCATGTGCAAAGTGCACATCACGGCATACAAAGCACGACATAACTACGATTTGGCGACATCACGATATTGCAGCCCCTTTTAAATGCTATACGCATTCACGAATAACAACAGTATGGTGGGGGTATCTCAACGATCATGGATTGCCACAGCACATACGCAGAATATGAGAGTACTGATCCGTTCTCCGAATACTGAGCCTGTAATCCGGAACACTGTAGACTGATGAGTACAGATGCGCACGACCGGGTGAACGACCAACTTTCATCCGAGAAATTCATTGATGTGGTGTTCGCCATTTGCATCGCGTGGCGCATCTCCCTGTTGAAGCAGGAGGGCGCTTGTATGCCTACGGGATGGAACGCCGACGCAGGTATATATACCATATGTTCTCGACATTTTGCGCGGCATTCCTAACTTCAATTCAGTCTCTCATCTGAAGTTGAAGAAAACAATCACGATTATCATTATTCGGTCACAGACAACCAAAATTCAAACTTGCACGTGCAACGGTACAAGCTATACGTTGCACACCCGCAGGTGGTACTGTACGGATATAAACCGCCCGTCTTGGCACATCGTACAAACTGATGTGGTTTCAAGTTCTCCGACAATGCATCGCAAAGCCATATAACAGCAACCGGGACATTTAATTCATAATTGCAATTCGACTAGATAAGTCAAAACGGCCTCGATTAACGTTTGGTGAATTCAAACAAAACAGCTGGTGTCCGATATATTCGGATCAACGTATGATATAGCTCTTCCTCTAGCCGCAGCTCTCCTGCCATGCGCATTGCATAAATATCATCTGCCAGAACATCCACAACCCGTTAGCGAGGGCATCACAAATGATCCGCAGTACAATAAACAGGTACAGGGGAGCGCATCAATAAACTAAAAGCACACACGTTCATCGTATCACTTCAGCATCACGGCCAAATTGGGTAGCTCTGAAGGAAATCACCCAGAAATGTTTTGTGGTCCTCATGGCAATGTGGATTGTGTACAAACGATTCAATGTCAGCTAGAGGCACTTCATCAAGCACTATACATAACGCAAATGCCCAGCTACAGTATCTCTGATATTACAAAATTTGCAAACGAACGCTCCGCCCAGTTTTCGAACCAATGGCATACCAAATCCTACGTATTTCATTGCAGGGCTTAACAAGAAAGCAAGACATATCCATGTCACGGATTTAGTTGACCGACTGTCGCAAGCCTGGAACAGGAACTCCACAATTACATCCAGCAATCCAAATTTTGTTTCCATTGTTTACTTTGAGGCTCTTCTATGGCAAAAACTTCATCGCTTCATTTGGCGATGAAGCTTTTGCCCTGCAGCAGAACCCTGCCCAATGGAGAAGGCTTACACATCATACAAATTAACTACACACATGAAATCATTGACAAGCATTTATCATGATACAGACAAATAAGGACCCTACCTAGCTGGATGGAAGCCATGGTAATCGTGTGAACCGCCCAAAATATATATGAATTAACAGGCATAACCTAGAATTCCGTGTTCAGTCAACACTCGCCAGAATCTATACACCGAGTAAGAATCGACAAACAATCTGCGCCAATACGTGGATAACGTTGCGCAACATCAAATCATCCATGACACTTTATATTCAAGGAGACTTACTGCAAAGAGCTTGCAGACGCGCTGTGGAAGGGAGATCCTCAAAGGGGATACCGTGATGTAGATTGGCACTCACAGAACGAACAAACGCTCCCACGGCCAAAACAAACACCACATACACGCCATAGACTCCTCCAAATAGAGAGCTGCATGCAACACCTTACAGACATCCTCATGGAAAAGGATTGCTACCTTGTATCCGTCGCACCCATAGCCAGAATCAAGCCATATAATCTATATTGGTTCGAGATGCTGTTGCAAATTGGTTAGAAAGGACATGCAGGACTGCTGGTTCAGGGAATTGAATTGTTGTGTCTAGTGCAATGTGTTCACAGAGGACAGGGATGTAGACTTAGGAGCAACGGGCTACTCATGCTCAATTCCGGAAAAGAATCGTGTGAACGGCTGCTAATCTGGCGCAGGATGAGCGAAACACTATAACGATTGTAACCATGATACTGACCTGAGTCGAGCGAAGAGTCCATCAGCCACCTTGGCCGACACTACAATCGCCTCTGGGCCCTGACCGTGTTCCAGACACATGAATGCTGCTTCAGTATTGTTTTTGCCTTCCAAGTCTGCTCTGTTGACAGCGGAAACTGGGCAGTGTAGAGACCACCAGCGCACATTGTACACTGCGCGTGAGGCGTTCACAGTCTCGGACTCGAGCGCCAGCCTGCAACTGACAAGCTCCTTGCTGCAAGATACCACGGCTTATCGAGTAATTAGAATGCGTCACATCCATTAATCGGGAAAGCAAATCCGGAACGAGCCCTGGACCGTTCGCTTGTAAGAAATATGGAATTAATAATCAGCTGCGGCGTACACCTCAGAAAGTACGTGCAACAAGTAATAGATATCACAAGCATCGCAGAAGCAGACGCTGTGAAGCAAGCGAGATCCAAAAGAAGAAAAACTCTCAGATCATTGTTGAGCCCTCACTGGAAATTATTGATAGCATGTACGGGGACACCCGATATGGATTAGCCACTTGTGCTGATTCTGACCCAAACCAAGCAGACCCAATTTGAGACAACTGGGTCATCATCATGAGGGTTGTGAATAATTCGACAACCCTGGAAGTACGACCAAAGCAAACACAGCTGCATAACAGAACGCGCAATGTTGGTTCACATGAAAAGAATAACACGACCATCAAGAGTGAAGTAATCTACCTCGAAAAATTCGGAGTAGGGACACCCTCCCCTTGCAGTTCCCAGAAGCGTGGGTACAGTCCGTCTAGCCATACATAGGGTGCAGCCCCTAGCACCACCTCGCGCAATCTAATGGAATCCATCGAGTTCAGCGTGAAGGGCGGAGCTTGCGCCACCATCACGGTGTTGTCCTCGGGGCGGGTGCGCCACCAGGTCCATTGCATGAGGAGACTGGCGTTTGCAAAAGTGCTTGCAAGAAATGCGCGCTCCGAGGGCGGCGTGAGCACCCAGGGCACGTCAGAGTCAGGCGCTACGCATACCTCTTGAACCTGAGATTGAACAAGCACAAGCATCAACCTTACAGCGCTTTTCACTTGGGCGTAGTGTTTATTTTTTCAAAAAAGCGCAACAGCAATGCACAGGCGCCGCGTGGCAAGCATGCGATTTGTTGGAGAGATACTTGAAATTCCAATTATGGCAAGAATGTTACAATCGTTGTTTTTTATTATTCCTACTATTGTTATCATTATTATCATCATTATCATTATTATTAACAATATCATTATCATTATCATTATTATAATTATTTTTATCATTAATATTTTCATAATTGCTATGATTAACAATAATGATAATAATAATAACAATAACAATAATGATAATAATAATAATAAAAATGATAATAATAAAAATCATAATAATAATAATAATATCAATATTGTTATCATCATTATCATCATTATTTCTATTATTACTATTTAATGTGATGATTATTGTTACTATTAAATTAAGTATAATTATAATCATCATTATCACTATCGCTATTAATATGTGTATCATTATTATCATTACAAGTATCATTATAATTATTATCAATAATCTTATTATTATCATTACTATTATGATTAATATTATCATTATTATCATTATTACTATTATCATTATTATCATTATTATTATTATTATTATTATTATTATTATCATCATTATCATTATTATTATTATCATTATTATTATTATCATTATCATCACTATTCTTATTATTAGTATCATTATTATTATTATTCTTATCATTATCATTACTACTATAATCATTATCATCATTATAAGTATCATTATTATTATCATTACTATCATTATCATTATTTTCATTTTTACTATTATTATCATTACAAGTATCATTATAATTATCATTCGTTATCATTATTATCATTAATATGATTATTATAATTGTCATTATTATCATTATTGTCATTATAATGATTATTATCAATATTATTATCATTATTGTCATTATAATCATTATTATCAATATTATTATCATTGTTATTTGATTTTTTTGGGGCGCGTTGTTGACGACAGTGACAAACACACACAGATGCCAACACACTTTCACACAAAAGCAAAAACAGTTGCATATCAAAACAGGTTGACCCGGTGCGCATTGAATGGCGCATAAGGCATAGTGCATAACGCATGGTGTGTAGTGAATGCTTTGTAGTGTATGGTGTACAGTGCATGCTGCATGGTACATGGTGAAAGGTGATTTGAAAAGGAGTACCAGAAAAGTGTGTTCCGACAGCAGTACCTGATTCTCACCCAGGTCAGCCTGGCTTGCGGATGGCGCAACATCGTCCCAGTCAACGAAGCGTATCTGACGCTGCATGCCGCCCGTGAAGAGGGGGAAGGTGCTACCACTTTGATCAAGCATGGTGAGGTTCACAGCAGCACGGTACACCGGGTTGGCGGTCACAGACGGGTTCCCGCTGCTGAACAGCAACGCGGGGGCCCATATGACCGCAAGCAGCGCCACGAACAGCGACACCGTGGCTGCTTTGAAAGCCCCAGCCTGGGGCTGTCCTATCGGCTTGCCCGCCTTCCAGGCGTTACGCGCCGCGACCATGTACAGGCTGGCGTTGATGTCCTCCAGCTGCACGCCGATAAAAGTACACAGTAGAAATTGTCAGCACTTGCTAATTTCGAAGCCAGTCCAAGACGATCGAGCACAAGTTCATCGTTAATGGATCAGGCGCACTTGTATCACACAGTACAGTGACCAATAGCATCTTACTACAATCCAGGGGCAGCGCCAACGTGCTTTGAGAAGACTAATCTTCTCCGGGAAAGCTCCCAGGCAGGTGAGCGGGTATGCACATGGAGCAGTTTGGTTGGTCTGGCACTATAAATACAGCAAGATGACGAGGAGGTCCATATATGGGGAAGATCAAAAGCCGAGGCCATGGCGATGTTCAACCATGTGCAGTACAGCTAGCTACGACGAGCGTCAATATCAAATCCATGGCCATCAAGTGAACAAGTTTCCAACATGGAGACTTCCAGTCTGTCAACGAATCATCTGTAGGGGGAAACTCTGCACACCACCAATGTCTGCAACACGTCCACCCTGCACTTGTATATGTTCATCCTAAGCTGAATAAGGGTAGCCGCCCTGGCTCCCGCAACTCACAGGACTGCTGATATATGGAAAAATCAACTGTGGCCAGGGCATATCGCACGCAGGCTCAACACAAACTGCAGGGCTAGTGGTCGGTTACCTCCCTCACCTTGAACCACTCCCTCAAGTCTAGCGTGGAGCGGGCGCATGTGAAGTCCAGCAGGCTGCGCATCTCAAAAAGGAACGGCAGTGATCGATACAGGATGAACATGCAGCGAGACACCAGATCAGTGGACTGGGTCAGAAAATGCTGCAAACCCACACCCGTCCCAAACGCTGAAATCATATGCAAGAGTACGCAGCTGATTTGTCTGAAAGTGGGTGTGTGTGTATGCAAGGGAAGGACAGACCGAGAAACAGACAAACCAGTGGACAAAACCAAACCATAGTTCCAACATGTCGTCACATCATCATTGATTGATATCTATGGGCTTATAGTAATATGCTTGTGTCTGTAAGATACAGCTTGCGATTATTTTTCACGAGTGTGTACGCAACAAGCAATCCATAGGAAACATAGAGCAACAAGCGTGATATTTGAGCAAAAGAGAGAGCTCTTCATAGAGTGTGTGGTAGTCAGCCCAGATCTGGTGGTGCATTGTCTGCACCCAACAGTCAAAACTTCATTGCTGGCCAGATGCGGAAAAAACAACAGGTTGCAAGCAACAAACCTCGACCCCATTGCAGAAAAATATCCAACGTCAAACAGTTTACTTTTCGATTAGTCCAGCAACTAGCGAAACGAGGATAAGATCAATTTTTTTGCAGACTGACAGCAGCGGGCGCTGCACCTGCCGCGTGCGCTCCGGGTATCCACACCGGATCTGGCGAGCGTTAAGTGCCAGAGACACGGACTTGATGAGGCAAAGCACAGAGCAGGAAGTGTGGGAGGCAGGATTGTCCGTCCACATCACCAGCTGCAAATACAAACAACCCGGTAGCAAACTCCGCCTTTACGCACTTATGCAAGGGCGCCTTGTCTTCGAGCGGTCAGAGAATGGTTTGTGGTACGAAGGTCGTGGATGACAGAAACATGATTGAAAAGGAAGCTCACTTGAACCCTTCACATCAGGCATGCCACTTTTCGAATTAGCGTAGTTGGGGATCCAGATGCGTGTTGCCACATGTGCGAAAAAACACGAAGTGCACTTTCTTGGTGCTTTGCATAAGGTCTAACACCAACAATGAACCAGATTTCCATCTGGGGGTCACTGGCGAAGCTCAAGAGATCGCGGCCAACCACAGAAGTCTGGCGCGCCAGTACCAGCTTCGCTTTGTTGGTACACTCTCATTGGATCAACTCACACTAAATAAAGCATGCTAGAATCCAATTTGAGCATCAAACCGACATCTATTGCTGTCATCACACACAAATGGCATGGTCCAGTACCTGGACCCACAAGCACGTCCCCAACAGGTTGAGGTAGTGGAAGATGACTTTTGCCGGTTTGCAGGCGTGCAAGTAAATGATGCGGTCAATGATCACAAGGAGCATTACGGAGAAGAGCATGGAGACGTAGCCTACGGGCAGCTGAGGATACCATCCAGACACCATGAGCTGTAGTTTAGAACATGGCAATATAAACACAGCGCAGAGTCTGTGCAATTGCATGCACAGCACAGCACATCCGGAATTCGGAGGTCGCAGCAGTTTAAGACATTGGGGCTATTGGTCTCTCACGCCGACCCAACACTCTTGCTTGCGCCGGAGACCTAGCTGAATGTTTTGGTGTACAGAGCATGCAGCATGAAGGTGTATGTCTATGTCTACGCTCTTATTTGTATCAGTGCCTGTAAGTAGACAAGTAAAAGTCCTCCAAAACAGATTCATTGAATTTCAACGCTCGCATACTGCCTGCGTACATGTGATTCAATTTGATGTTGTGACGGCGATACACCACTTGTTTCCTATGGATGTACACAACTCGCAGACAATTCTAGGTCTGATAACCGGGAATGTCTTGTCGAACTCCACATTCTGTGGCGCAACACGTATGTTTGACTCAGTACCTGAGAGTCTAGGATTACCGTGTGAAGCCGTAGAGCCCATGCAACGGATCCAGCCACAGGCTTCCAGCCCCACGGGTAAGGGTCATGTCCTGGTATGTAATCCATATTGTATGAGTCAATGAATGATGCCTAATTCCTTAACTTCCCAATGGAATTCTTTGAATCCATGTACCGTATCAATGACATACGTCACAGCACATACCCTGGCACAAAAGGAGCCTGTTCTTTCTGATGACGACACGCAATCATGAAGATGTGGTTGTGTTGTTGCAATGAAGGCTCGAGCCCATAGGATACCTTAGAATCTAGGCATGCGATTTGTGATTTGATCCGTGGTCTCACGGCACCATCCGCATGATGTTGTAACCAGAATGATAGAGATGGAGCAGCATCAACATGCATGATTGAGGACAATTCGTGACCCATCTTCAGATTCTACAACAAAAGTCTGAAAATTGAAGCAAGGTAGGAGAGCCGTTTGTGGGCTGGCAGGTCAGTGAATTTATCTGTGCGCTTGAACTGTCCACCCTCGTGCAAGTATGTAAAATCTTGGCGCTGCCCAGTCACGTGTCATTGCAATGAATGCGACAGGTTGGGGAGCACAGCGTACCTGGTTCTGTGTCACTGACTCCGCCAGGTCTTGTACTGTGGAAGACACGGTTGTGGGGTAGAAAACGACGAGGTACAACAACACCAGGATGTCAACCAAAACCGTGGGTCCGTAGTAGTCCACACCTGTTCGGCAAAGCGGGCGTACAGATTCAATCCTAAGCATGTGTTCTGCAAGTGTTGGGGGATCCTTCTCCCCTAGGCTAATGCAGCCAGTGCTACCATCGTCTTCCTCATCCACCAGGACGACGGTGGGGGCCTCCATCTGCTCGTGCCTTGAGGTGGTGGCGCCGCACGCGCTGCTCCCCACAATAGGCCCAGTGTCAAGGTTCGCAACATGTGTGGATGCTGAGGTGTGTGCAGCAGCCACGCTCTGCGGGTGGGCTCTGACGTTGCGACCGTGCTGCGCCTGCGAGGTTGGGTCCACAGTTTGACCAGTTCACTTCATTGTTCCATGACCACAGCGCTAAAATCGTTGCCAGGAAACCAACGAGTTGCGTACTCCAAGGCTAACGCCGACATGTCTAATATGAGCTCGTAAGTGCATTCACTGTGTGCGGCGAAGGTGAAAGCAAGGATTGTAAAGACTTCCCATATCCGAAAAAAGTATGAATCCATACAGTTATATGTTTCTTGTGCCCTCATGCAGTTGTGCACCTACGTGTTACTGTACACAATTTACGAACCACTTCTACGAGTCAGTGATACAGAAACGAGAGCGACCAGCAGGTTGGAGATGATGTACATGATCAAATGAGAGTATGGGCGCGGGCGATCTCAAGATAGAGGAAGCACAGTACAGAGATGGAGTCAGCAAGGGAGGTGGTGACTCTGCACCTGCGTCCTGTGCACTGTTTGCAGCTCCCGCACCACACGCCGTGCTGGGTTCAACCCGCACATCCACTTCGGCTGGGACGGGTCATCATTTACAATTTCGAAAACAACCACGTGCTTGCAAACCCCCTGGCCTGCCTGCCCTGCACCGTCGTTGTCTTCGCACATCCGTGGAGGTGGTGCGGTGAGGTGCCCCTCAGGGAGCACACTGGCTAGCACGAGGGATGTGCTCCACACGGTGGCCGGATGGTGAGAGGCACGCGCGCAGGGGGGCGCTGCCCTCCCCTCTCGAAGCACCATATTCAACGCCCGCTCCATGGCGTGCCAATCTACGCGGGCCGACTTGGTGGCCACCACCAGCTTCAAAAAGTAGGGCATGTTTTCGCAGTTGAGAAATAGGCGCGCCAGGAAGTGCTGCCGGAGGACAGGAGGCAAAGACCGCAGCACCAGCTGAGCTACTTGAGGCAATACCATGGTGGGCGTCCGTACAAGGATCAATGTTGCATCCAGGCTGGAGAAATCAACGTGGATGCAATAAACATTTATCTCATGGGTACTGCTTTGAGGGTTGGGGTATGCCAATGAAGTTCTCAAACGACTCAAAGGTTCTGCGTCGTGCTCGTTCGCCCATATTGCGCACCCGATTGAGGTAGCCCGCTGTCTGAATACATCGTTAATGTCAAATATGAATCCATCCAGAATCATCATGTTGCGAGCACAACAAAGAAATCGGTGCTTACGGAGATCAGCTACCGTGTATTCAGATATGTTTTGGCAGCTTGTACATTCCAAATGTTCATAGTCTTTATTGATTCACCAGCCTGCCTCTCAAAGAAACAAGTAAAAACCATAAGTGCATGCATTTGTTCTGGACGGGCCATAAACGCACTCGCGTGGCTGCCTCAGCAACGACGGCGTACTTCTCCAACCACAGACCCAGGATGTCACGGAGTCCCGCCTCGTCCACTTGCTCGCCGGCCCGCAGGCCGCTGTGGAGAGCGCCGGGGATGGCAGCGCCGTTGCGTGGCAACGTGGTTGCCAGGTTGGTGGCGCTGTCGTCTCGAATCGACAGTTGAAGGACATACATCAACGTGGAGAAGTAGGCGAGGAACACAGGCAAGACGTCGAGGGAGAAGAGCTCGCTTCCTTGCAGGGCGGGCAGCCAGACGCGACGGCTGCATGGTGCATGGGATCTTGACAAGCACCCCCAGTAGCATGGCACCGCAAGAAGGTAGAGCAGCAACAGGCACGCCTCTGTGTACAGAAGCATGGCCCTCCAGAACCATAACCGTGGCTTGGGAACAGCAAACAGTGCAAATCCGTACGTGGCGAGCATCGGCGGCAGCAGCATGAGGTTGAAGCTGGCGACGTACGCGAGCGTGTAGAGAGCAAAGCACATGCTGCCATCTGGTGCCGAGAGCCATGGCCACAGCCGCGTCAGCCAGGGCCGTAGCCAATCCCACACCGAACCAGAGGTCTCGTCCACAAATCGCATCAGCTCGTCCGCCATCGTCACTGCCTCGCGGCCTCTTAGCACAGCAGCCGCCATGGCTTGCCACTGCAGGTCCTCCTTGTCCCGGAGTGTTCCCAAATTGCTGGGAGGGACTGCATCCAGGGGTGCAGCTTCAAGCGCAGGGGTGGGGGACACCGCTGTACCAGGGAA
>NHOP01001644.1:0-10378 GCA_018697155.1 Pyramimonas parkeae | reverse complement strand
AATCCCACACAGACCCACTAACCTTGCATGTCAATGATTTAATTTCTGGACAGAAGTATAAAGGATGATTGGCTGATCATATTCCACTGCATACGCCAAGAACCAGCTCATGCAACCACCGCGTACATGAATAACTGCAGAGGAGGCTTATCCCAAGCATTCAACAAAAGGATATCGCGCCAGTTTGTGCATGCGTTCTCGGATCATCAAACAAAGATTCTAGATCACCGTGGTCACTTTGAAGCACACGCTATGCTGGTTTGTGCCATTCCCGTTGCCCGAAGCAACAATTACACGCTGTTATCACAACAGCTGTGTCCAAACCTTGTGTTCTTTTCCTGTTGTTTTTCAGCTGTTCTTCGTGTGCCACCCGACTACAGGTTCTCCTGGTAATGTTATTGAGCAAGATGGTGGTGTTCACCTTGGTGGTGGTGCGCGTCCTCGGGATTCCTTGTGCAATGTTCATGTTCGTGGAATCTCAATCCAGTCAATGCACACACAACTCTGTAAATGCAGTATTTGTGGAGATTTTCCGCATTCATTGAATTTGATTTGTTGATAGCCAATCGCACGCTGGAACGTTTTCCCTGTCCACATGATTTGTTTGTCCTGTCCCTGCTATGTGCGCATCAATGCATATAGTAGGGACAGGACACCACCTATGTTGGCGCAGGTTTGATAACCCGGTTAGCAAGCACAAAATTCCCCACGCACAGCATCTTCCGCGAGCCACTTTCATCCCTTTCACTTGCATCCCTTTCTGATGAAATAAACGCCTGATTTGAAATTTCAGATGCTAAAGAAGATGTTTCCTTTCCGGATGATACACAGTTGTACCTGTTTTTCGCTCTAGTACTCCAACTGAACTGGTTCAGGCTGTCACCCCCCTTGCCCAAATGCACTGCCACCAGCCTCTAGGTGACTATGGAGCCGGACTTCATACCAATCAAGCATTTGTGAGGCAGCGCAAGCCACAGCTTGATGGCATTTTTTGCAGCGTTTCTCCAAATTAATCCTCAGATGCGCTGGGTTGGTTGATAGCCGTGTCGTAGGCGCCATCATAGATTGTGTTTTTTGTTCGTATATGTTTGTGGGTCAAAACATGCACGTACATGAAACTGCGAATAAGCGTGTGCGGATCATGACAAAGAGCTGCGCTCAATGTTAAATCAGGACACTCCTTTCGTCCGAGGGTGCACCATTGCAGGCGGCGCCGGTGGTTCTTGGGAGGGAATTTGAGAACAGTTTGCTAGCCGGAGGCATGTTCGCGGTGGTGGCCACACAGGTGCAAGCTGGGCATTGTGTTCGCGCTTTGTTCCCTCAAGAACCACAGTGCGAGACTGAGGATGAGAGATGCTGTGCTGCATGCACTACTGGATGGTGCTGTTCACGTGCAGGCTTGACACAGTTGACATGGCTTCCCACTCTGTGGGCAAAGGGACACGCCCCATATCCACCGAGCGGGAATCCATGTTTTCCGAGTCACACAATATATTGCGCCTACCTTCAAAGCCAAAGTATCTTGTCAACAATCACACAGCGTTCAATCCAAAGACACAAATCTTGCTGTCCCCGGTGGAATAGGCTCCTGATACATGCATGTGTCTATCATTCGTGTTTGACCTGGTACATGCTCCTGCAGGGTGAGTGCGTTTTCCATGTTGTGGATGCACATGGACATAGCCGATGCCCATTCGGTGGAAAGCCCTATTCAACGGCTCATGCTTTGCATGTCACCACTTTGCAAATTAAAATTCCTTTAAGCAGCTCCAAGATATCAAAAAAAGAAGACCCTTCACCAAAGAACAGAACACGAAACTCTCACCAGAACACAAAACCCTAAACTGAAGGGAACTTATCTCGGAATGGTCAACTGATGTGTGCTTTATTTATGTGAAACTCTGTGTAAATGCACATGAACTAGCACGTCGCGCTGCTCGTCACCCTCCTCCGTCCAACTTTCTTTCCCCCTTGAGGTGGTCACGATTGGGTGAGCATTTCTCACCCCCAAATACTCTTGCAGGCAGCACAGGCAGCTTGTGACGGCATGTGGTAGAACAATGCTCATCCAACACCCTGTTTATACGAGCCTGCGATACTGCTACGGACTGCTTGGATAGACATGTATCGCCCCACATCACGCCGCAGAAATTCTTTGTGCGCACCACCATGTTTTATAACAACTATGTTGACGCCTTTTGTCCCTGCAAGCCCATCTCCCACGGCAACCGACGTCGATTCACTTGCAAAGCAATTTGGATTGCGGCGCATCTTCCTGCAGGGGAACTATCTGGCGTTGGGATATCCCTTCATTCGCACGATCTTCCCGCCCGTCGTCGACAAAGCAACACAGGTCAAGGTGCGGCGTCCATGCAACCGGTGCTCGTTTTTCCGCATTTGAGTTTTTTCGTGGGCTCTGTGGTGTCTCCTGCTACGTGTACCGCACTTTGCTCCATTTCAGAAACGCTATAAGCGCGAGGTTGTGCTTTCAAACCAGTTCAGCCGGATGATCCCTTTACTTGTTTCCGCGGATATGGTCTGTAGCGCCAGCGCCTGGCTCTGACCATGTTCTACATGGGCGGCGTTTTGGGATGTCCGGATTATGCGGTGATTAATGCGGAACTGAGTTGGGAAGATTCGGCCACAGCCACAGGCTCTTTTGAGCGGTGGACATGGACCTCAATCGTGCTGGGTGAGCTAGACGTTGGTTTTAGGGTGGGGCATTGATGAGTTTTGGGACCAGCGTTGCTAAACAATTTCCACCCACCCTAGTGTCTTTGAAGGATGAATTGCACTCGTGCCCTTGTCCTGCACCGTGGGTGCGATGGGAGTGTCCTAGAGAGCTTTTTGCGACGTGTGTCCCGGCGCGTCATACAGACCAATCCTTACTGTATGTAGCTTCGTGACGAGTTGCATGCATGCCGCCTTCTGCTGGTTGGCGAGGTTTGTTGCATGTGCACGCGCTGGTGTGAGAGGGGCTCGAAAAAGGGCTACGCAAATCACCCGCACCTACAATCCTTGCATGTGACGACTGCAGCATGATTTTTCTGTACACTTCTAAATTAAGTGTGAAGCTGCGTGCTCGCCTCAAGTGCGTTGACCGCTAATCACGTTCTTCTGCACCCATATGTTCAATGGTGTGCTGTTTGTTGGCTCGCACCTGGTCGCGAACTCCATGCATTCACGTATGCGATGGAGAAAAACAACGATCGCATTTTTTCAAGTTTGTTGATGCTGTTTTTCAACATGCAAGAACTTTGTACTCATCAGTCCCCTCATCGGTTCCTTGTGGGTTCATGGTGGGGCCTTGGTTTTCCTTCGGGTTCAGGTGGAGGACTACAGCCAGTACTGCTTTGTTGCTGCACCCATGCAGCTGGGTGTTGTGAACGTGGTGGCCATACTCATCATGACCTATGCCAAGCGAGACAGGGGTGCAGCAGAGACGAGCAGGCAGCTCTTCTCCCTTCTTGTCGCGAGTGTGTCCAACCCGGTGGTGTCCGTGGTGCTGCTAGGGCGCGTACCCTTCCCACTGTCCAATTGAAGATCATCTGGGGGGTCCAGTTTCAGTAAGCGATGAGTGTTTCCGCACTCCTGGAGCATTGGTTCGCTCTGCGCTCCCCCACATTGGACAGGCGAGTTGTTCCAGATCACGCAGGTGGTCAGCCGCGGGTTTGTTGCAGCGCACCGCACTGCACCCACATCAGAGGGGGCTTCCAAGGGGATTTAAGGGAACAAACTGAATACCGCTGGGGAATTGTTGGGGAGATCACAATGGCGACTTCAAAAAGGAGGCTTGTGCTGAGCAAAATGTGGTCTGAATTGCTGTATTTTTGCGTTGTTTTTGTTTTTGAGATAGGGCATGTGATCCCCTCGCAAGACCGAGTGCGTACATAGAGGTATCGCAGGTTGTTGTCTCGTTCTGCTATAAGATGCCTTCTCCGATCCCTAGGTTCACATTGGAACTCCCTCTGTGTGTGGGATAGGTTTCAAGTGGTTTATGATTGTTATAATTGGCCATGCTGACTGACGGCTCAAGCATATTAGCGACCACGACCATGCCAATCCCCGAATCCACAGCCACTGTCACATGTGCTAGGAGAATCCCCTACCCACTGCACGGAAACCTGTGTTACGTGAGGCGCGTGCTTGAACGCTGCACATCGCCCGGGAATCGGTTCCACGAGCGCTTTGTGTTTACTTCACAGTAAGCGCACATAGCGCAGAGGCCGCTCCTTTTTTGTAGCAGAAACGTTTGAGGACCGGTGCGAGCGAGAGTGTAAGTGTCCCCACCAACGGACACCGAACCAGCAGGTCCCTTATACTCTGGAGTGAGTGTCCGAACTGGATTGTCCGTCTCCTCGCGGACGGGTTGCACATCTTGCGCCGCAAGCGCTGTCCCAGAGGACACCCGATACCACCGGCTACAGCATAGTAGCCTGACTATCAGCCTTCAAAATCGGTATGCTTCATGCCTCCCTGTTGTATCTTGTAGCACCAACGTTGATTTCAGGGAAGGGTTGTTGTGCACCACGTCTCGGCACACAGATCCCGCAACTGCCCCGGGCTCTCTATGACCGACACCTCTGGTGGCTGGCAAGTTTTCCAGAATTTGTGCCAACCGGTCTGTTTCAATTCTTTAAGGTTTTTAGGTAGCGGATTGAGCAGATGGTGTGTACACTCGCTAGTCCAAATGCAGCCGCCATCTAGCGTGGCTGGTGGAAGTCCTAGGCTGAGGTTCTGCATCTTCATCAGGATGTATGCACTCAACTCCAGGGAAGATATGCCATCACACATATTGAGTGGATTGGTAATTTGAATTATATTCTTGTTGGATCACGCGACAGTTGTTTGAACCTGATGCACAGGTTGGTACCTTGTGCACCGGCAGAAATCAGCGGGACTCAGTCCACATGGCTCCCCACCCATTGGTTATTGGCCCTGTAATTGCATGTATGCATATTAGGCAGTTGTGACGCATTGAATATTCGAGCCACCAGATATCATGGGAGTTGTTTCAATAAAAAGTACAATCACTGTAGTCCGCACGGAGCCTCGTCAGTTCGCAACAGCATGCTGTGGATCATCTTTGTGATCATCTGCCCACGTTTTGACCCCCAGCGCTGAGACTCCAAAGCACATCGCGAGAGAATGTATGCACATTTCGACGCAACAACATCATGGACGTGGGTGATGGATGGTGCTAACGAGGTTCTGAAGGTGCAGGCTGGGGTGGAACCTGTACGGCCCCAACCTGCCTTCTGGTCTGGATGCGCTCTGCCGCGGCCTGGGCGCGCTCTTCGGCCCGGGCGCTCTCTTCCTATTGGGCGCCTCCGCCGTCGACCAATCGGGCACTTTTGCCCTGACAGGTCAGACTCACTCAATTTCCATGGGATTGCGCTGGAGCGTGGGCTGAAGCAGTTGAGTGGACTTGTTGGTTATCCTGGACGTGTCTGGTTTAGCATGAAGAAAGTTGATGATTTCATTTCATGTCCGTACATTGTTTTGTGGGCCTCGGTTGTCCTTGGGTCCTTGTATGTATGTGTAGGTACGTGGCCAATTCCCACTGCGCAGAAAGCCATGTCATCAGAATCGGAACGACAATTTCTCCCAGCATTTCATCAGTGAACCTTTATGAATGTTGTGGTGGCTTGTATACTCAAGGCCTACAATTTTAAGAGATGTCTCATATCATCCACCGAATGTCGCCTGCTGGCCTGTGCGCGTCTTAGTCCAAGCAATGAGCTTGTTTAACATACGGTTGGAAAACAGTGCGTAAGCTCTTTGTTTTCTATGTCCTTTTTCTATGTCCTGTACCCCCTTCTGGGATATGCATGATGGCACAAGATTGAAGTTATGCGCTACAACTTCACATTGTGTGTTCCTTGTTGAGTCGATGACTGCCGGTTCGGGGCTTGAAAATATCGCTCCAGAATCTCTGAGAGCAGGCACAACACCTCCGGTCTCGGCGCTCTGACTGCGACTTTCTTCATGAATTCGTCATTTGTGACTTGGTTTGTAGGTTAAAAGCAGTGCTTATCATATCTTCAGGTCATGAATCAGAGACATTCATCAGGCAACTAATTTGCACAGCAAACTGTTGCTTGAGCCGTGAGCAAGGTTGACAAGGACTTGTTGGTGCTGCACAAAAGCTCTCATTGCAATTCAATTGCTTTCATTCACATGTGAATGTTCTACCCCAAGTGGCGGGTAGATTAAATTATCTCATTAGTGGACAAGTTGATCGTTTTTTTGTTTTGCTGGGTTGGTTCGTCGATTTGATTTGCTTATGACCTGGTGACTCGTGATCGGGGCTTGTGATCCTGCAGGGAAGGTGTTCATGTGGGGCTCCTTCCTTATGCTGTGCAAGTTGCTGGTATTGCCAGCGGTGGCCCGCCTCATTTCCGAGGTCTGTCTCGAATTTTCAGAAAGCATCATTCCTCATGTATTTCTTGATACAAGTGGGATGTACTGTTCACTTATGCGCCGGGATATTGTTGAATCAGGCGCCGAATCAAGGCGGGGCTTCCATTGAAATTCGCTTACAGTGGCAAACACTCATATGTGTGTACCTTGCTTGGAACAGGAGTGTGGTTCGTTTGGAAATGTGCCCTGCTTGCACAGAACCCAATGAATATCTTACCAGTATTGGCATCTCTGGAAGCTGGTTAGGGAGAGCGGCTGTGCAGTAACCTGAGCACAGCGAATTTCAACCTCAAGGAAAGAGTCGTTTAGTATATCTAAGCCACAGTGACTTGTGGGTCGACTTAGATTGCTGCTTTGGCCTGGCGAACCACGGAATCAACCACCACATGTTCTTGATAAATCACGGTTTTGGCAAGTCAGATTCAGTCTCCTAGTGTGTAGTCAACCTTCATGTCCGAATTCGATTGTGCACCTCGATTGCCAATTTTCATGTCCACTGAACACATGTGCTACAGTTTGGAAGCGATTATTTGCTGTAACACAGAGCAACAGTTTCAACTGGTGCATGGTCTGATAGACGCTTTTGAAAGTAGTTTTTGTAAGCGAGAAGAATGCTTGCAGCAGAAATTGATAAGCTTGTGGCTAGGTTGTTTTACAGGAACTTGTGTCGAACGACAACATCGACGCCGGGCGGAGATTTGTGGACTTCAACTTTATGCTAGGAGCTATGCCGGCAGCACCAGGCATACCCTTCATGCTGAGTCAGCAGTTTGGCGCCGAGTTCCAAATCGTAGCGAGCTCCATGGTGTGGATGCTGGTGTTGGCAGGACCCATGCTATTTTTTGCCAGGTGTGTACATGTCAGCCCTAGTGACAGACACTTAAGGTATGTGTTATTCGTTGCAAAGGCAGGTTTGCGCACGTGGTAGCATGGAACATGGGTTTCAAAGGATCCATACAAAGCACTGTCTTTCCCCTAGGAAAAGGGCAAGATCATCCAACAGAATCCGGCAACATCTTCAATCCGTTTTCAAAGTTGATATTTTGCGTTGCTGGACATGCACTGGTGCTGACGATGGGTTTGGCAAGGTAGACTTAGCAGACTGTGGTTTTGTTCAGTTGAGGCTTCACCTCTTGAGGTCTCTCGACAATATCGTGCGCAGCGTGCTGATCAACGTGAGGGACCATTTCACGGTGCTCGCTGTCTACAACCTCTACTCCCTAGTGCTGCTTGCCATAAGCATTCCCTGTACGTGCTCCCACAGTCCCTTGTGTTTACTTCAGTCGCGCGGGGGGGAAGCATTGAGGCTCTGCGTCACAGTCACAGGGTGCTGTTTCTGTCATTGGAGTTCATTTTAGAGTGTGGAACCGCTACAACATCATTCTCTTCAACTCTGGTGCTTCATTGTGGGAAGCCTCGCGCGTGCAACTTTCACCCTCACACGAGACAAGATGAGACAGTTCAAGCATTTCAGTTTTCAAGTCTCGTACCAGAAAACAGCTTTACTTGATCAGAATGAGAGATGGATACGAAAAAGCAAGACACTAGTTGTCGATCGCTTTTTCAAGCTCCAAGGCGGCAAAGTGCTTTAGTTGTAGGTCCTTGCAATAACTGGCATGCCACAGGTGTTCTCCTCCGTTGATAGCTCATTGGAATTGAGTGGAATAATTATCGATTGTGATAGGCGGTCGTATCACAGCTTTGTGATGACTTTGAGGGTTTGCCAAATTGTTCTTGTTTCGCTTCGATTCTGAACATTGGGAGGTTGCTCACAGCTTTAGTGGTCTAGATTGCCTTTGTGGGGCATGCTACTATGCAGGTGGCCTGGTTCTTCTATGGGAGTTTTGTACCGACGAGCGACTTCGGAGATACCCAACAAGCTTGATTGCGGGCGTGGTAGCATGCAGTTTGGTGCGGTCTACACTATTGATGACCGGTTGCTTCCCCCAACCAAGGGCAAGTGCACCTGCTTATTCTTCTTGGCTTTCTCAAGCTTGAACCTGTGCAGTATAGCTAAGCTGGTGGAGCATTGACTCGAAATTACAACAATTGCAGGTTGTAACTCGGATGCGCGAGTTTTGAATTTCTGCAACAAAGTATCGGCCCCGCTGGTGGGTCAACCTCAATGAGCTGAAGAAACCATGGACCGCCAATATCAGACACAATGGCTTGCCGGTTACAATGCAACTCAAAAAGCACGCTGTACCCATGACAACAAGACACTCTGTAGTGGTTACCGATTTGGTTTCGGGTACTCGGTGCTGCCTCGCAGTCTCAACGGTGGAACCACCACGCCTTTGTGTTCGTGTTCTGCTGGATACAGTGCGCAACAAAGGTGCTAACGTTGACCCTCGCCGCCATGACCGTCCATACACAGGTGAGATGTCCTTTTGTGCTGCGACTGACATCAGAATAGACCTGGTGCATGCGATGATGTTTGGTGTAGATGTTGGTTCCACCGTTGTTGGATTATCCCATAGTATTCTAACTACCAGCGCAGAACAAGAATATCAACAAAAACCAGCACATTGGTTTTAGACATTGTGCTCAATGAATTTGACCCGTGTTTTGTGCGTGTATGATGTCAATGGCAGTGTGCTGGTGGGACCCGACATCAGAAGCTTATGGATCGCGGATGTTTGGATAAGCTCACCTCTCCTAGGTGATTGACCTGTCTCACCAATTCCTTCGACTGACATTCCATACCTCCTCTCGTCACAAGTGGCCTTAGGCAAGCATCAGATGAGCTTGCACAATCAACACCGCGTATGTATGTTGTCTCACTCCCAATACCATGATAACAAGCTAGTTTTGAGATTCCAATTTCATTTCGATTCGTTCCGAACCCTAATGTGATCTGTTTTTGGGTTGCTATTCATGCACATTAAGTCACAGGTGTTTCTGAATATAATTGCAGAAATATGGCGAAGGAAGAACTTGTTCATGGGCTTGCTTTGCGTTTTGGCGCATGCAGATGGGTTGGCAACTTTATTTGCGCTCCGCGATTTATGCTAGTGGTAGTGATCGGGATTAGCTCGCCATATGCTGCCGCCGTGTATCTGGTGCGCAAGTAGACACTTTGTGTTTGTGTTTGCTTCTACTTGACCTCAGTGATCAAGAGACGCAAGTGTAAAATGTGATTTGGACGCCACACCATTCTGTAGAATGAGGTCTTATCTCAATAATCATTGTCCCTTTCTTGCAGAAGTCATGCTTTGCCAGTTAGCTTTGGAACGCTGCTGTGAGGATGTGCTTTTGTTTCCTCTTTGAAGGGTAACATCATCCTCAATGCTAGCACAAACTTCACATCCCTGTTCAGACCCTTGTCAGCTCTCCATGCAGATTTTGCTTGCTGTACATGCGAATGCACTTTTTTTTTATCTGCAACCATATACTAGAGCATGATCTTTGATGGTGTGAGCAACAGGCCATTCCAAGAAGATTGCACATGAAAGATGTTGCCTTTACTTGGGATGCAGTGATAAAGACTGTCACCTTAATTGTGCAGACAATTCTCATTTCGATCCAGACATATCAATGGAGTTGTGTTCAATTCTGGGTTCTGACTCCTTGCGAAGGTTGAGAATTTTTCTTAATTTTCAAGAGTTGTTTATGAACTCTGTTTTTGTCTGAGTGGTTGTGCGGGTTTGTTGCATCTCATCTCTTGGCATGGATTAGACAAAATTGCCAGTTCTCAAGGGACAAGGCTCGGTGTGTTGGCGTGAGTATGGCGCGTGGGAGTGGTGGATTCGAATTGTCTTGCTGCTGCTCACAATGATCGTCGGGCTTGCACTTGGGTGCGTGTTCTAGCACACTCGACTTTATATTGAAATGTCGTTTCCGTTTCCTGTGGCAATGCGAAACGATGCCCGTTTTGCTTAGCCGAACAAAACCTTGAACAAAACCTTGAATACAATAGTGTTCAGTACATTGTCCCACATACTTTCATTTATGG
>NHOP01001643.1:0-10381 GCA_018697155.1 Pyramimonas parkeae | reverse complement strand
CTCCCCGGCCCAGCCACTGGCGATGCCGCTGCTAGCATAACGTCACGACTCGTTAATCTCATTCCGACTTCAGGATATCCAGCACCCATATGATGCTGCCAACAGCGGGTACACGTTGCAGTTGTTGGCTTTTCGCGTGGTGTCCAAACTAACCAAATTGCATCCGTGCGCATATACATTATATTCGCCATATTATTTTCCTCGTACAAAACTTGGATCCGAGCGCATACCTCCTGGGATCCCCAATTCGCCCTAGGCTCCAACCGCCTGTATGGACAAGAAGATCCTGGCTGTCGGCACCTCAGAAACTGTACCCAGCGCAAGCCATCGCCCGAGCGACTGACTATCGGTTAATTTACCGTGTTTCCCGACATCTCACGGTCCGTTGCGAGGGCAAAAACAATCGTCCAATATCCCAGATCTCCTTCGGATGGCGAGAAAAATCTTCGAATATTTATGTGATGTACCTTACGGCAATCTGGCGTTTGAGTGTGAAAACTTTATGGTATATTCGGTTCGATTTCTCCAACGCCAAGCGACTTTTCAAAATTCGATGGTCACTGAGCAGCCAAATGAAGCCTGGAAAGCAGATTCAAAATCCATTATATGTTGTATCATTCACCTATATTTGTGTACATATGTTTGCGTACTGCACGACTCATGAGGTGCTTGAGGAAACGAGCGGTCTCGGCAGAACTTCGCTCCCTCGCAAAGAAAGTTACGGCGGGAGACGGCCGTACAGGCACCCCCGACAACGTGAACGGTTCTACCTTCGAGACATAGACTCAAGGGTGAGCACGTGGTTCCAACACAATGTTTCATCTAAATGTGTGTATTCAAGCTAACCTCTACAATATCTTTGAGAGATACCAACCGGAAAGATTCGCAGTAGGGTGTTACGGTGCTCGCCGGTTCGAGAATCGCGCGGTCGTGACAAAGCATTCACCAAATAATGTCTCCCTTGTAGAATTCATTGTTGCCATGCATATTTTTCTCGTACGCAGTGTTGTTTGGAATGTCCAAACCTTGTCCGGGTCAGAGATCGAAAAGGTCAACTTACGTAAGAAGGCTTTCAAATTTTCTGTAGCACCTTCGAAACGTCACGATGTTCACCCCATTCACTTGAATTTGCCATTCCCAACGATTTGTACATATTGGTAGCCTACATCAGTATGGCTACTGGGAGGCGATGGCGCTACAAATTTGCACGGCACGCGCGTAAACAACTCTGCGGTGGGAGTTGGTGCACAAGCGTGATTTCTTCTCAAATTATCCTGTCCCATGGTATTGTATATGTGGATTCAAATTATTCAACATGAGTTTGATACCTGTATTGATTGGTGTGTGGTAATCTCATACCGAACTTGGCTCTTCGAGTTTTGATATTTGCGCTTGCACGTAACGGCTGTCGTATTGTTGATTCGAGGTGGCCTAGCTGCACATCTCGGACTGTTGAACACTAAGTCAGCTGTCGATTTGTAGCGCTACAGGACTTCGTATTCGACATGTACACGTTTCGAGTGTGACCCCTTCGCGCGTGCGGCATTTGGTTTACTTCGCTGTGGTGTATAATCATTGTGGCGCAATCCTGCAATCGATAAATCAAGGGATTCAAAGATATGTAGCCATGTGCTAATCAATAGGCAGATTTGCATGGCCTTGGATGTTGCGGTACGCTAACAACTGCGCAAACAAACAGAGCTTGTGATCTAAATGTTGTTTCCGATCACTGTTTGCTGTAGGATAGCTGGAGGTTTCCTATGAAAGATTCTGACCGCACTATGTTCGAGATTTCATTGTAAAATTCTGATTTGATTTATCGTTTCGTGCGTATTTGCAATTGTGAGCACCTTTACGTTCCATTGTAGCATGTCCACATGGCGAAATTGAGCTGCTTTGGACTGGTTTGGAGTATCCTGATGAGTCCCAAGCAAGCTTTGACGCCCATCATGATATTTCGGTCATCTTACTAAGAATTCAATTAAGAAAAGCATCCATATTGAGAACGCTTGTCATTCTGAGAGCAGGTGGGCAAAGTCTGATATTCGACAACTAGTTGACTAGATCTGAGTCCTAAACAAACTGCGCCAGTTCACATGAGCTTTCAGGTCTGGATTTAGTGTTCAAGTCATTAAAGGGTGTTGTCTGAAATGCTTTGCTTCGGTCAATATCCTTGAAATCTCCTCAACAGCCTTTAGTTTTGAATCCTTTAAAGAAATCAAGGCAAGCTTCCATTTGCATATCACATCGCAACGATGCACGGTATTCCATCAGGAAGCAAACTATATCGCATAATTTGTAGCTTATGTGAAATGCAATTGAAATGAATTGATTTTTCAAAACTCCAAACCAAGTTTCTGGTATTCCCTTTTTCTACGCTGGAACCTAGTTTGAATTTACAATTTGGTGTGTATTTGAGTTTGCGTTGAACCAAAAATCTTGGTGGACAATTTCCACTCGCACCGAAACACTGGCGTCGTTTTGTACTCAAGCTGACCGTGCGTCTAGCTGATAACCACCGATGATCCATGTGATTTATCAATATTCTCCGACTGAGATTAAATCCGTGCCCAATGTATCGCTTTTTGTATGTCACCAGTGCATTGAAATCGGCATTTACTTTTCAAGGCCCACAAAAAGTTTTCAGACTGTCCATTCGTTTGGGGGCCCGAATACAAAAAGCCTGCAGGCAAGATTCCGATGAAGTCAAAGTTTCAAGATAATGTTCCAGTGGAGGACGAGAATGACCAGAGCCAGTTGTCCGTGCCGCTGCTAACAGACCAGAACAACATGGCGACAACACATGCAAGAGAATTTGGGTGCGCGCACATATTTTCAAAGGTATTATTGTGTGAATGCTGTAAGAATGTCGATTTACAGCATTTGTTTTGCGATCATGAAACTGATGATGTAGCTGTACGCCCGACTTTCATCGTTTGTTACAGCGATGAAATATTTGGTATGAATCGAATCTTACGGATCCCACCATGTGATCAGTTTCTCCCACTCAGTATATTGTCTTTGAAGTTGTTGTGATTAATTGCAAACATTCGAACCAACAATGTCATGTGCACGGTTTGGATATATTCTCACAGACGACATGACATGCTTGTGGAATCACGAATCGCGCTCTGGCACATCCGCACATTTGGATGTCGGCATCTTTGCCGTGCATGTACATGTAATTGCATTTGAATGGAAGATCAATCTATTTGTTGTTTCGGGATTGGAAGTTTCACCAATCTCATTGTCTTTGCGCGAACAAGATATGATATCGCCGTCCTTGCATCAACCCAGAACAGCTTCTGTTGGATATTCAAATATTTTTCTTCGGTTTGCTGAGTATATTCCAATAAGATACGAGCGCTCGGGTATAGGGACGCATCCTGTTTAGATGGACTTAATCGATTATATGTGATGTGCTTTGACGGGTTCAGCTGTCTGCAGATTTTGCGACGAAACCTCAAAAGGGATGCATGGGCCAGGTGGCCAAATGATTGCCCAGCAAAAAAATTGCCTTCAAAGATAGAGTACATGTCCATTGTCATTATATATTCACGTGATTAGTCAAGGCAGGAGAATGAATTCCACTGATCCCATGACAATGTTCGCATATCACATTCCCCATGTGCTTGTGTTGTGTGTTGTGTGTGTTTTTTCCCTCGTCGCCAAGTTTACCAGATGAATACAGGGAGTTATTCAGGTGTCGTTTACATGTGCTGAGATCCAAACACATCAAGTCCTCTTTGCATCAATACAAGTGTTTGCGCTGCAAAATGCTTGCAAGAAACAATAGATTGCAACATTATCATTTGACTGCATCGAGCCAAGTGTGATGTCCACAGATTCACCTCTCGTAGAGCACACCCAGCACCTCTGGAGGCGTTGCAGTTGGATGACCATCTTGATTGCGACCATCGGTGCAAAAGACTTGGCTCCGCCTCAGCTCACCTGGATGAGCATCCTCCAGATGAATTCGGAATTGAAGACTCCCAACCCTGGTTCAATCGGTTTGTGCCAAAGTTCAAAAAACGGAAATTGTTAGGTGACTTTGGCATGTTGAATGTGCATCATTATCACAAGGACACCAGTCATATATACAAGCAGTTTTTTTCCCATTATGCGAAGCGAGCAGGTTATATATATAGGTTATCTACGAAACGACCTGCGAGTGCTGGTTGTCAACTTGTCAACTACACTCAGTATCCACGGATGTCATGAGATTCTACTATGACCCTGAATTCAACAACACAGTAGCTTCGCGTGTATTGAGCACCTACCACCTGGTGCCCTCTCGGGATTTGTCGAATTTCTGCGTATTGCGTCCATTTGATTATGTTTGCTTTTGCAAATCGCTACTTAATGGCAGCGAATCTGGTAGCGACTTATCTGTGACTTCTAAGTGGTTGACTTGAATCCTGCTTTGGAACCTAGCGTGCCGACAACCTCGTCTAACGGTGGCACAGCGCTCCCTGGGGTTGGGAGACGCAGCTCCAACTCGGCTCCGAACCCCAACGATGAGGAGGACCTGGAGTTCTCCCCGGTGGACGCGTCGCTCACGGAAGGCATGCAGCGCGCGCGCGACACAGTGGGGGCGCGGCGAGGCGGGCTGTCCCGGCAGCAGTCGCTGTGGGTGGGGGACGCCAGCGCGTTCACCAGCAAGCTCAACGCGGAGTGGTCCACCACGCTGACCAAAATGGAGAGCCTCGACTACGACATCGTGGACAACCGGATTTTCCGCGAGATGGGGCGGCACCGGTCCTCGCTCACCAAGCTCACCATCACGTTCTTCATCGGTGAACTGGGCTGACGCATCGCGATTGGTTGACTGTCGCTAGAGGTGGAGCGGATTTGTTTCATCACCACCGCTGATTTTGTATTCTGAAGCCAGCCTTTACAAATCCAGAAGTTTGCTATGTGGATTTTATGCATGCTTTGTAACCAGCCATTACGAGGGTTCATGCGCAACTCGAATGTGCCTATTTGTGTTGCGTTGTCGCAAGGAACTAGCGTTCCAATGCCTCAAGGGGGATGTTTGCTTTCCTCTGTAGCAATTTTTGACCCACCGCGTCACTTCATTATGCGGTTGCCCTGCATACTAATTCCATGTTTTGTGTTTTTCCCTTTCTCATGCAGGTATCAGCATTGGAATCACTGCATATCTCATCGAGTACGCGATGCAGCTGTTTGCCTCTTTGCGGCTGCAACTCCTTAGTATTGCAGGCCAGTCATATATGGCATCGTGTCTGATGTACATAGGAAGCGGTCTTTGCATGGCGGTACTGGCTGGCGTGATCACGGTGTTCTGGGCTCCTGCGGCCACTGGCGCGGGCGTTGCACTCGTGATGACCAACCTGAATGGTATCAACGTGCCTCGACTGTTGGAGACGCGGACTATGTTTGGGAAGATCTTCGCACTTCTGCTATCCGTACCATCCGGCCTCCCGGTGCGATCAGTATCTTGGTGATAGCTGGACCAGCACTCCGTTTTGTGTTTTGACAATACCTGGCTTGCGTCTATTCGCACCTAATTTCGAAGAGCACGCATTTTAGACTCTTTTCTAGTTCTTAGGAATAAGGCTTCCTCTGGAGTATTTCTGCTGTTTCAACCAGTTCACGCAGAAGTTATTCAGGGACAGTGTACCAGATATGTATGATGTAGTTGTATCATGCCATCATCCCTCACGCACATGATTTGCATGTAACCTTAGGTGGATCTCAGATATCAGCAAATCACATGTATCGCGGATTGTTTCCTGGTGATTGGTGCCTTTGGTGTCTTTAGAACCAGCATATCGAGAGAGAATGAGTCATCCAGCAGCGATGACACAATCAGAGTATATGACTTCACCATAAAACCTATCATCCTCAAAGCATCCTGTATTGCCTGGTTTTTCCAAAGAGTTCAGAAATGTTTCCTTGGTTACCATTACCACAGACACACACCCTTGTAGCAAAACACACCCAGCAGTACAGCTGCTTGTTTCATCAAATCGCACCTCTATGTTGAGAAATTGTTTTGTGGGAGTAGGAAACGTTGGTATGAAGGTTTTGCACGTGGGATGTGCAGGTTGGTCCAGAAGGCCCTCTCGTGCATATCGGCGCAGCCATCTCGTCCTTTTTCACCAAGCAGCACAACTTCAACATAGTGTGTTATGGCAAGACACTGTTCCAACTAAGGTGTGAGTGACATCGGGTTTTCACTAGCCTCCATCCAGGCATCACAATGTGAAGTCATAAGTGTATCCAGTATTGGAATCGTTGTTCAACTTCGGTGGTATGCAGTAACAAAAATTCATTTTTTTCCTCAAACGCGTTCTGCATTATGTGAATGTTGTGTATTGAGAGAATCAAACAACATTGCATGAACTGGCAGGACTGCGAGCCTTCTCTAGCAATAGCTGTTGTCGACATTTTGTGAAGATATACAAGAACTCAGTCAAGCGTCCCGCGTTGATGACCCTCCCCATTCGCGTGATCATGTTCGTACATTCCACTTGTCTTGCATTGCATGCGTGTTTTTGTGTTGCAGGAGCCATGGAAAAATGTTTGACTTGTTTCACAATGACCATGACCGGCGTGATTTTCTGTCTAGTGGGGCAGCGTCTGGGCTCGCTGCAGCTTTTGGAGCACCCATTGGGGGAGTTCTATTTTCCCTTGAGGAGGCCTCCAGTTTTTGGAACCCGGTTCGTAAATTCTGTGGGAGGCTTGTCGAGGCTTGCTGGTGTCAAAGTTTCTTGAAAGCCAGGCTTGAAGTGACTTCGACGCACAAACACAAGACTTGATGTTGAATCACAGAGAAATGTTAGTTTTGTTTGATATTATACACTTACCATCGACACACATGCCTGTGCAAGTAGATTTGCTGTGCACAAACCGTAACACGCTTTTCCCTGTCAGGTGCTCATAGTGTAAACATATCTTCTCTTCCATTCGATTAAAATGTTCTGTTGACATGGTTGCAATGAAGATCCCTGCCTTTTTGAGAAAAACTTTTGTAGGTGTTCACCTCATCTTTAGCATCTCCAATTTTGTCAGCGCATGCGAGTATTCATGATTGCTAAAAGTGTCAATCTCTCTCCATCCATTACAGACCACAACCTGGCGTTGCCTTTTCTGCGCAAGCCTGGCGACATTTGTCTTAACAGTGCTGCACGGAGGAGTCGCCGTTCTTGGTGCTCCAGGGCTCATCCAATTGGGGAATATGAAAGACAACTATGACATACTTGAAATTGTCTTTTTTACCATCGAAGCTTCAACATTTGGCTTGGTTGGCGCAGCATTCAACCAAGCTTTCAAGATTCTTGCTCCGTATCGTCCGAAAATGAAGGTATGGAACATCTCAGATTCCGATCGATCAGATTGTGTCGTTTAAACAAGAGAATGCATCAGCAATTCTCAGGATGTGCAGGTAGGACGCATGGTGCTTGGCTGCAGTGTTCACTGCTGTATCATTGCATATCTGCCCTGCGTCACGCCATGTGTGTCTTATGGCATTCCGACACCAGATCTCACAATTATTAAAACAATGGAAAATTCAACCTTCTGGTATTTTCATCGCAGGTGCTCAAGATTCTGGAGATTGCCGTTGTTGTAGTTCTGGTGAATGCAGCTGCGCTATTGCCAACGATTTTCCCGAGTATCATGGGCTCGTGTGTCACCGTGTCGGAAGTGAGATACAGTTTCCACCTTGCAACCCTTTTTGAAAATTTTATGAACCACGCAGATGATTCCTTGCGCATCTTTGTAGATTTTCCGTACAATCAATGCTCTGGGTCACGGTGATCAGCATCAACAACAACCCTGATGAACCGAGAATTTGAATGAGCGTTCAGATTGGCATCTCTCAATGTTCTTTGCCCCTTGATGGTAGAATAATCTTGAGAGTGTTGTATAATCTGCAAGTGTATGACATCTCAGTCATGCATTCAGAGCTGTATGCATGTTTTTTGCAGTTACCGCGCAATCTAGACTCCCTACTGTTTATGTTCAAGTCCTTTGAAGTCTTCACAGCATGCGCTCAGCTTTATTGTTGTGTAGTTGCTACTTGCACAATTTGAACATTTCATGCCAACAGAGCATTAATTCAAACGTGAACTTCATATCACGTGGGGCACCAGGTGGTTTGGTTTGGTTTTGGTTTCTTGGTGTCCAAAGATATTTTGACCGTTTGCAGCTGGTTCTCGCAATCCACACCAGATGCATACTGACACGATCAGTCTGCATTTTTTTATCACGAGGAAATGCATCTACATTACGCGAGTCTACTCTTAAGTTTCCAGCACGATGTGTCATTTTTGAAAGGGTGATGGATTTGTGGGGCACAGGACGCATTTGAGAATCCTGATGACGTCATCCCGCTTCGACTAACATGCCCAGAGGGGCAGTACAACGACATGGCACTGCTAACCCTTGGCCCACGCGAAACCATGATAAAACTTCTCATGGAACAGACATCCCGCGATCAGTTCTTCACAGCCCCAACTTTGGCCATCAACGCCGTCTGGTTCTTTTTCACTATGGTGGGTTCACCATTATTGTCCTACCAGTCACAAAACATCGTTTCCTCCGGTATTCAAGAAGCCTCCACAATGACATGCATTTTCCAGCTTGACGACCAATTGATGATTGTTATGATCAGCTTCAATATCATCCTACAATAAACGGCGATTGTTATGATCAGCTTCAAAATCATCCTACAGCATCTCGCACAAAGAAGATATGAAAGATACCTGGAACACCTAGTTGTGATGTTCAAATTCTGTTTGTCTTCGACTGATGTAGTGCTTGACTCTCGAGTTATTGCGCCGCTATGAATAGCACGTTTATGCATCTTGCATATCTACTGCGAATATTTTTGCTCGCCTAGTAGGAGCGCTGTTCGTGTATATGAGTAAATTTCCATTCAATTTCGAGTTTCAATAGCCCAAGATGCAATCATACGAATGAATTTTGAGAACAAACGTATGTGCCATTTTTGAATTGGTGGAGAAGTGCTTTGTCCATGTTTACAGATCCTAGCATGCGATTTGGGGTTACCTGCTGGATTGTTCATGCCAAACATTTTTCTGGGAGCCTCCCTTGGCGCGCTGCAAGGGCTTGGGTTCAAGCAGTTGTGTCTTCGGATGGGTATGAAAAGTCATGCTGAAAAAATCAACACAGGTCTGTATGCGCTTGTGGGAGCAACGTCCATGCTGGCCGGAGTCTTCCGTTCAGCCATTTCCCTCGTCGTCATCATGCTGGAGGGAACAGGCACGACTCGATTTTCATACACTTGCGCCGTTTTGCATGTGATGTATGCCCATGCACTTGTGATTTTGAACGTGGATCGGCGTTCTTCTGCTTGAAGCAAGCTGTACTGTTGTGCAACACGATGATCCCAAAAGGGTTCAGTCTGACGTTCGGTGGTATCACTGAATCCTTGTTGGGGTGCAAAACAGGGAATGTGCAGTATCTTCTGCCACTCCTGATTGGCGTTGCAACCGCAAAGGCTGTGGGCAATCAGTTTAATATTTCTATATACGACATGCAGATTGAGATGAAGAAATTTCCCTTTCTCCACTCAACCCTCAGCAGCCTGGAAAATCTGAAAGAAGGCGAGAAGCCTCTTATAGCCGAAGACATTATGGCAGTCGGAGTGGTGAGGATAGGCATTTTTCTCTTTGTTGAAGATGTCGAATGGAACATTGACTTTTTCTGGTTTAAGCAAAGTTTGGATATCCTGCGTGACTAAGATATTTGAATGTGACATTCACATGCCAAGAATGTTCTATGAAGCACTGCCGCGCGTGCATACGATTCTCTGTGACCAGGTGATGTTCCAGGAGCACGAGGAGGTGGGCACCATCGAGCAGGCTCTACACAGCGGCCACAACGGTTTTCCAGTTGTGCACTCTGTCACGTCCCAGGGCCAGCGCCAAGACCACTTCCGCGGATTGGTGACGCGACAGCAACTACTTACGTTGTTGTCTCGTCGCGAATTCCTGCAGGCGGAAGAGCTAAACCGTCTCTCCCCTGACTCAAACGGGTGCGTATTCAAACAGACCAATGGCTGTCTTTCCTGAAAGTGCATGGCGACCAACTGTCATACTGACAATCAGTATGATATGTGGTTTGGCTGCTTTCGAAACGGCCATTGGCGGCACATGAAGCGGAGATTTCTCATTTCAATGATGAAATCATGTGTTTTGACCTTCAATGCAGGCTCACATACCAGCAACCTCTGCAGGAGTTCCATGCTGCGACAGACTCTGCCTGTCGCACTTTTTACCATCGGCATACGTTCTACAATCGCGGCGCACTCGCCGGTCCAGCGTCAGTTGAGAAAATTGGGTTGACTGACTTTGAACGTGGCAAATATATTGACCTGGGACCGTACATG
>NHOP01001642.1:0-10389 GCA_018697155.1 Pyramimonas parkeae | reverse complement strand
GTCATATACCGTGCTTCAGAACCAAGAGATTGTGTGTACACTGTGTGTGAAGAAAGCGTCGTCATTCCATTCGCGTCCTTGAACGCAATGTTGAGTCGTGTTGTACAGGTGGCACAACCAGCTCGATCCGAAATTGCTGAAAGCACCCTTTTCCCGTCGTGAGGAAGCCATCATTACTGTGGTACGTCCTTGATAGTTACCCGTGTGCGATACTTTCATGGCCATGAAATTTTGTGTATGGATTTGTGTTACAGTGGCATGGGGGACCTTGATTTTTTTGTTGCGTGCAATGCTTGAGCTGCAGTGACAAGCGACTGTCTCAATTGCAGTTTGCTAGTGAAAAGCAATTCAGTCTGCTGCAGAGTCTTTTGTTGCAGATGCACAATTGCTACGGTAACAAGTGCGCGAAAATTGCGAGGTACCTGCCAGGCAGGACAGACAATGCCGTTAAGAACCACTGGAACTCCACTTTGCAGCGAAAATACATGTGCGGCAACTATGAAAGGTATATGTAGCCAGTATCATGCAGCTATTGAATGAACAATTTGAAGACATAAAGCGAAGCTCTTTTTTTTTCCGAATGGTTGGAAACACTCAATATGCCAGGTGCTCCTGCAACGTGTAGATAGCTTGAACAGGCACTCCAAGACAGTCTGTTTCATGCCTAACCCATGTCGATGTGCTACAAACTGCAGGCTCACTAAATCGGACCTCTATGCGATCCTGAATACCAAGGAACGGTTCACATATATCAACGAGCCGCAGCCCTACCCCTTAGACTGCACCTCGCCAATTGTACGTGGAACACACCTTCTTATGAACCACTCGGAAACGATATTGATTGATTCTGGGCGCGAGTGTTCACGCATGAAAAAAATTTGATGGACAAGATACATTTTTTTTTGAGCTCTTGCACATGTCCATGGGTATCTACGTTTGCTAACGTTTGCTAACTGTAATTTTCGGGATTTTTTTGTGCGTGTGCAGAGTGTGCTACAAGGCTTGAAACATCAAAGACAATCGTACATCGCATTACAAGGAAGCAAGCGGCAAGCCTGTAGCAGCTTTTTCATGGGCCAGTAAGCAAAGTTTCAAAGGACAACATCAAGCGCGTGCACTGTTTGGCTTCCTGGGAGCGCGGTAGATGTAGGCCATTCACCTCAGGACAAGAGATTCTGCTCACAGCACATTCATGCAGGCTTTCCACATACTGTACATCAAGCAAGCTTATGTTCCAGGGTGCGATCACGGGCGATGTACATTGGTCAACGTGCAAATGACTGTGCACGCTGTCTGTGTGGTTGAGTGAAGATTACGAACCGAACGTTTGAGCTGATGAGAAATGCACATGGTTGTTTATCTGTGTTCCCAGGCACACCGCAGTACATCCTCTGACAATGGATATCTCGAATCTATCCACACTTCATTAGGATGTTTCGACAATTGTTTGCCTTGGTTCGAGCACAACAAGCAGATTTGCAACCCTGTTCAAGATACTGTGACGTCTTCAGATTCCTCCGCCAACATCACTAGAACGGACACACTCTTGGACACATATGCTGGCACCTCTTCCCTGCTATGCAACGACAATGTGCATGAGCAAGAAGAAACGGGTCCTGCATCATCGTCACATGATTTGCAACTGGCTGAGCAGAATGGACGCTCTGGTGGGCATGGCCTGGAGGAATCTGACCGAGAATTGCAGCACTGGGGTATGGATGACGTGGATTTGTCTCTCTCAAGACTGGTTGACTACAAGCCCAGATGATTTGTGGGGAAGCGACTCCACTCCAACATTTCAGCAGCAAATTGATGTGGACCCTTTGAATCCAATTTCTGCTTGTATCAAACCTGTAGACCAGAGCCTCCTTCATCCCAACGGACACAATGAGGAGAGTAGCATCAGGCGTTTTTCAGAATTTCAGGTACCACACCAGAGTGCCAGATGTGATCATGCATGCAATTAATAGGTAAAAAGGCACAATTTGTTGCTTATGGAAGAATCTAGTGGCAACAATGTGGATAATTTTGTTGATAGATGCAGCATTCTGGCAGCTGCACAGAACACACTCAGACAAAAATGAGCTTTTGGAAACTGTGCATGGTTTGTTTGCCAGTATCATTACCCAATAACGAATTATCTTTCCATATATCAGGCGCAGATTTTTGGGTATGTGAACAACGAAAATTTTAGTGCAAACTATTTCAGCAATGCTATATTATGCAACGACATGAAGATTGCCATGTGTTCATGTATGGCAATCTTTAGGTCATTGATATTCTAAACATGGCAGATATCAGTTGCGTATTTGTATGCCCAGCAGTAGATGTGTGAGCACTTGCCAGCAGTATCGCTGTAGTATTGACACGAGTTCAGCAAACAACATCCTTGCTGACCTGCAATGAAAACATTCAAGATGAACATTTCCAAGGTTGATATGCCCATTTGGTAAATTCAAGGTTGATATGCCCATTTGGTAAATTCAAGTATGTGATACAAAGTTCATGCACTGAGTGATTGTATGTATGTTGTCAGTGAGAACACCCAAAAGCTCCTCGCAAAGACAACCTACTGCTGCCATTAGATTCACAAACACTGCTTCTGCAGTGAGAGTGGGTCGCATGTCTCGAAACGATAAGCATAAAAAATGCAACCACTTTGCACGAATTCACAATGTTAAATGTGCCTCTGCAAATTTGGATTGTAGCTCCAGGAACGGTCACCTTGGAATCCAAATTAGATAAAGTCTTCGGTTTGTTAGAAGAATCTGGGAACAAACCAGGCCATTTCTGGCAATACGAACACCTGCAAAGTTACCAGTGCTGTCCACCGTGACACGATCATGCATCATCACGTCATTAATGCATACATGTATTCTATGTCATTTACCGATGCGTCTCTTATCGCAAGATTGAGTCAGAGATCACAATCCATTCCGGCCAAGCAATTACGTGGATGTTGCAAGGTGAATAAGAACAACATCCAAGCATTGTTGGAATGGAATTGTTGAATGATGAGGCCGGATCCTTGCACTAGTGTGAGTTGATTAATGTCTTCCATTGAGAGTTTTGCCAGAATACAATACCATAACTGACCCTTGCCAAGCACCAAGGGTTTACGTTTTCACACCCCGAGAGACAGAGCTTATTAAGTGCATATTACAATGTACGTAATAAGATCTGTCTCTCTAGAAAATTTACTTATTAAGTACATTGTAATATGCAATTCTAGAAACCTTGTGTGCCTATGTGTGCTGTTAAAGCTGCATGCATATGTGCATGTGTGCCTGATTTGGAACTGTGCCTATGTGTGCATATTCCTTGTGTGCTGTTAACGCTCCATGCATGTGTGTCTTGTGTGTCTTGTATGCTGCATGCAATATTGCTGTGAAAGCTTGGCATTTTTGGGGGGCGCCCCCAAGTATGCAAAACATAAAGGATTGGTCTGCTGCAGACCCTACCTCGTTGTTGCCATGGTTTATCAACGTGACGCACAACTTTATGATTAGTCGTCAGAGCAAGGTGCTGGAGAAAGTCACGAACCGCTCGAATATCACTCTGCACACAAAACTGAAGGTATCTGGTTTGTCTGTTCTTGTGCCTAATTGTACTGAGGCTACGGTATATCAAAGGTGTTGGTCAAATAATCCTTCCTGCAATAGCGCAGTTTAGGAGAACCCTAATCTAGAACATGCCGTGGCTCTCAATATTATGGATAAGAGCCTCATTGTGTGAAAACTAGCAGACGCATGCTATGGACAATGTTGATGATAAATTCGGTATTCATTTTCCATGCCAGTTTGCGTCATCAAGCATTATTCTGAAATCAAAGATACGTGGAGTCATTTTTCAAATTGCATAACCCGCATATGCTATCCTAGAGATGCTTATCGACCCAACCAGTGCTGTGTTGTCGTTTGGGTGGGCTTGCAATTCGAAGAGTGCAATTTGGCAATTATGCGGTAGGTGTCTAGGTCAAGGCACTCCATGAATGTGCACTCATCCACATGTCTCATACACAACACCGCAGCACACCTTTTGTGATGTGCAGATGTCGAATCCAATCCAACTCATCGCAGTCATTGCACTGAACATGCTTTGCACAATTTCGGACATGTGCTGCTCGACCATTGTACTGCAGCAAACGATGCAGGTGCGGATGCGGTGCGTGTTGACTTTGTGAGTATCGCTTGCCTAATGAGGACATCATGTGACAAGTTGGTTCATTTGCTTGAAGAGTCTCAGATCAATGATGAATTTCAAACACCACCATATTCTTCAGCTCGTTTAGTTTGTGAATGATAGTTCTGAGCAGCTGGGGATCATGAGATTGTAATGATAATTGGCATGATTGCTGACATTATGGAACATGGCCCGTCAGCCAGGGTTTCATATAGTAAAACATCTGCCAAGGCACTAGAGTTCCATTACACTACAATGATAACTATAACAATAACAATGGTAACATAGTGATAGTGAACCCTCTTCACATGGAGGTTTGGTTCGAGGTGAATCACTTCACCCTAGCCACAGGCGTGGCCCTCACCTACAGCAAGGTAGAGCCTATCTCCACTATGGGCGGGGATTGCCGAGGCAGAATTTACACTAAACCAAGTTTAAAGACCTTTTGAGAATCGAACTCTACGCCAAATAGGTTGCCTGACATAGGCTTTGCCAGAGCATGTGCATACGATGTATGTTTGAAACAGATCATCATAATGATATCATGTACGTTTTTGAAGCTCATGCCTTGACTCATGAGCTCTGCATTGAGTATCACTACTTTGCGCAAGTTCTCTGACGAGCACAATCATTAGACCACTCTTTAATGTTGAATGACTTATCGACAGCTCAGTCGTAATATGCATACCCAATGAATGTTCGTGCTAGGGAACAAGCTTAACCAATGGTCTCGATCCGCTTTCCAATTGAGCTTGGTACGGACGGGTTCGATGAATGATATATACGGTCAGTTTGGGGCAGTCCAAGGGATCTGCATCTGCTGAGGTTGCATGACATGCAATGACGTAAGTAGAGGATCAACTCCGTCTATCATTGAATGTAGAATTCGTGGCAAACAATGTCCACTGCGACGTACGAGAAATGGTCAGTTTTAGTAAAGCTGAAAAGAGGAGGCAGCAATATTTGAAGGCGCGTTTGGGCCAATGAGCCTGGGTGCCAGCTGATCTACTCCAACCTTGAACTGAAAGAGGCTGTTGATCATAGATCCGATTACCTCTGTTCCTGTTCGGGACAAGATTTATCAGCATCAGATGATTTATGATCCCTTCATCATCAAACCACGGACAATTTGATGATACTGGAAGAAGTTTATTCCGGGTCCTTGTAGAGCTTAAGCTGGCATAGTATCACACACCCACCCAAGTGCCTGGATTTCACCTATGATTCGCATGTCGCCGTACAATACAGTATCTTGGTTTGATGATAGTGAAAATGTCACGATAGTTCATGGTACGTGGCATCCAGGATCCCTCATGCAAAATATGTACATGCTATGAACTGCAATTGCTAAACGATCAAGACAGCAATGAAGTCAATCCATCGTTGATGCCAGAAGAGCTGCGTACTTATGGTATTACACTATTCAAAATTGGAAACTTCTTCCATTTGCGCAAGTAACACGTGCAATCTGGCATGATTTCCATGGTGGCGGTTTATTTCATCTTGTTGCACGGCATGTATTCCTGTTTCATATGGCTGAAGAATGTTGGGTCATGTTTGCATGTAATTTTCCGGCCTGGACTCTGTGCAACAATCAATTGTCTTCAATGGAATTTGTAAACTCCTCAAGCAAGTCATCGTCAGCTACTTTGTTCCTGAATTTTTGGCTTAAGTTTGCTTTGTGATGAATTTTGCGATAAATTGCAGTAGAATTCATTGGAACAAGATTCCTTCGGATGGGGCAAAACCCGTCATTGCTTGCTCCAGCCATGTCATACTTGTGTTGATGAAACCCGCTGTTCACTGGCATTTCAATCCTCACTGAAGTACATCAGCCTTTTGCGCAGACTAGCTGTATATTTCAACTCGAATTGCAATTCAGCAGATGTACGCAACGTGTCTTTACCGGAATCGACATGCTCATAAGATTTCAATCTTTGTTGCAAGTTCAAAAGATAGCAATGTATTGCATTGGCCAAACTTGAAACACTGATGAGGGAATTATGGAGGCAATTCTCCTTCTGTATGCTGCCACAGTGAAGCGTTAGGGTTTGTGTTGCATGATCCAAAGAGAACCTATCTCACCGATCCTTGTAGGATGGCCCGAATACGGTCAATGATCGAGGAACCAATCAGCAGACAAGACTTTGCTTAGAGACTGAAATAGAGACTGAACCCATCACATCATATCGTTTCACAGGACCATACATGCGTGCTTGTGTGCAACTTTGTTCGGAATCTATTTTGAGCTGTAATGTGATCGCAAGCAGAAGCATTTATTCTTATTCGATTGGTGGTACAAATAGCTGTGTCCTGTAAGTTGGAACGTGTGCCATGTAAGTTGAAAATGTCTTTCAGCATGCATGTGAAGCATCTGTTGCAGCAACATCCCTGTGTTGAAAAACACCGTCGTCAAACTGCTTGCTGCGCTTACAACCAAAAGGCCAGACAGCAATTACTCGAAAAGGACTATTAACGCAATTTTGCTCATTGAAAAAGCGGTACAAGACCTGCTGGACATCACACGTGATGCGACCATTAACATTTGGATATTCCTTTGGAGACGCAGGTGCCTCGGGAGAATCTAGTCAAACACTCAAGCTGACAAACTACTCAGCAGGCTGTTGTGTTAACGCTTCTGGCTGCTGCAAATGGTCACGTGCTCTTTTCAGCTGTGAAAATATTTGTGCACTCATCACTTCATCAAGCTTGCCAATGCTTTGTACGATATGCTGAAATTGCTCCTTAGGCTTACGCTAGGCGCTGGACAAAGTGTACAAATCCAACATCTCCGAGTTAATTCTTTAGACAGGGGATCCCTCGCTGGAAGATGTGCAATTTCTCTTTTAATTGTGCAACGATCTTACTTGTGAACTTGATGTATTCCAAACTAACAGTCTCAGCCAGCACGAGCTGAGTATAGATATCTGCGGCTCTCGTATAAACATTCCGGTCACTGAAACGTGCATGCTCTCGATGTGTCTGCAACGATGGAAATGATGGTGTGCTGGTTGACTCCAGAGGATTGCTTTCATTTATTAAGGGCAAAAGACCTTGCTGTGCTGTCCATTCATTTCTGAGCGCTGTACTTTGCTCTCAGTCAGAATGTACAAAGTCTTGTTCCTCTTCCACCCCTAAACCCAAATCCCTACACGGTGGCGAATCAAAGATAATTTGGCGTCCATCAACGTCTTGGTGAAATCATTGACCATGGCATAAATCTCACAAACATTCCTGACAACAGTCTCTTGAACTCATGAGAATCAGGGCGCAGGAGGAACAAGCCCCTCCGAAATCTCAAGAAATATCTCGCGCACTATTGAATCTCATGACAGGCAGCTTCAGGTATCTGACTATGTTGAGCTGTTGCGCACAAACAAGATGATTCATACCATCGATTTGTTGTACCATGTGGTCAGTGCTGGATATTGTGGATCTGCAATGCAAGCTTTCCGACACATGTGAAGCACGCTTACAATGCTCCAATATAGTGTGAGAAAGCTTCGCATTGATGCATCCGAATGCAATACCATTCAAAAACACATTCAGGGCATGATTGAAGGTGTGCCTCGTCAAACTAGGTATCGACGACATGATCTCCTTCGTCAAAACAAGGGCCTTGAAATCATTTGGTTTACCATCACTCATACCGTCACAGGGAGGAACCCAGGGTTTCAGATGAAACAACAGTGATTTGATCTTTGAAAACGTGACCGTCTTTGCGGTCCTTGAGGTTCACCGGTGCTCAAGTTCAGGTTGTGCAGGATTGCATGCAGAACAAGCACTAACATTTGCAAAAATTTGGCATAGATGTTCACCTTTTCTCATCTAGAAAAGGTGCCATGTGCTTGCTAGGCATAAAGGGTTTAAAGGTTTTGGATGTCGAAGTTGCACCACCAGCGTTCTCTTTGGCAGACCCTTTCTTCTTGCGCTCCACAGCCTCCTCGCTTAGCCAGTCTGTCATCACATCTAACAAGAAAGAACACTGTAACAATACTCTATATGACCTCAACACTTATTTGTTGTAATGGACAATTGCCAAGAGAAATGCATTGCTGCAGATCAATTCACAGAGCTGATAATCCGGTGACTTACCTATATGATATGCATAGATGGGAACACATTAAAGCAAACAAATAGTTGCAAAACTAAACAAAAAAACAACCTTGCAACTATGATGAGTAAATCGCAAAAACCTTCCGCCCCCCTAAGTTTTCAGCATGCACATAACGGCGCTACAACATGACCTAACGTTGCTTAAATTTGTGTGCACAATGCCCACAATGATCAACCAGATTATTGTCCAATGCGAGTTTTTCGGTGCACCCATATCCTTGCAGATCCTAATCAAGACATAGAATTGTTTATGTGTTGCAAAATTTGAGTCGGGCTTTGGCACTTCACCACCCGCACCATGTCAAGGCCTCGGGTGACAAAAGGAAACAGTATTGCTTAATTGATGACCGCGTTCCCAACAACCGCTGCTCATGATCCAACATAAACGCTTTGGCTGTGAGCGAGATGCTCAGTGCTATCTGTTACGTCCTCCTTCACTAAGAGATCCGACAGGACATCTTCGAATACATCTCTACATCCTATCAGCGCTCGATGTGCCTAGAAACAAATCTTCAACACTAGGTGTGGGTAATGTCTGCCATGTTTGAAGCAGCAGCCAACTAAGATGCTACTATTTGGCTTCATGGTAGGTTGGGCTTCAGCGGCTGGATCGCAATGAAATGAATGACACTAGACATTGTAGCGAGATACGCGTAGATAAAGGTTCATTTGCACGCAAAGAATCATTTTCACATCTGTGCAGGTCCCGTTGCACAAGAGTGTAGTATTCCAGAGAGTTGTATCCCAGAGTGTAGCATCCCAGAGAGTAGTATCCAAGAGTGTAGTATCCCAGAGAGTAGTCTCCATACTGAAGTCAGTACAATGTGAAAAGGTACCATACCAATAGAAGCACATCATGCTGTGCGTAGCAAACCCGCAGATGGAATCATTATAGACTGCACTCATTTGATGCTGGCAGTTAATTGAGTTATACTTGTGAAGATGTTCAACAGGGGTACCCACCGATGTCAGGGGCCAATCCATCCACAACTACTTGATTATGTTCTTCCCCAAATACTGGCTGTTACTGTTGTGAATAGGGACTATGTCATCTTGGGGAGTATTTGAGATTGTATTCCACAACTTTCTTTCGCTTACTTTGTGCCACCATACGAACTTTAAGCGTGCAGTCCTGTCGCAAAGACAGCAGGCTTTTCGCGCTTCTTGCTCGCACCGATGTCTGTGCAAGTCAAGAGAGTTTGTGTGAACTTTTGCAAGGCCTCCCGTTTCCCTTCACTACATGCAAGGACAAGTTTCCTTGGGGTGATAATTGATTCAAGGTCAAGGATTCCGACCTTCGGGTTTGTGAAAAACACTTTCATGAAAGCATGACACGGCGCATGGTGCAACTCACCTCTCCATACTGAAGGTTAGCGCATCGTTTGATTCCCCCACAAGCTCGTAGAACGATTCTATTTTGAGATGGAGCGCCTGATGCATGAGTTGTTACTTCGATTTGGTGATTTACTTGGATTTGGTGATTTACTTCGATTCGGTGATGGATAGCACTTCCATCATATCAAGTGATAGTTCGTCCACGCGCATCATTTAGAATATTGTACATGACTGCATTCATACTGAGGGGGTCGATAGTTCGTCGATGCACCCTGGTTCGTGAATGTGGTACATCATCCCTTTCATGCTCAGAGGATCGATTGTTCGTCGATCCTCAGCATTTCGAGATGGGGATACATTCCTACCGTTCCTGGGAAGATGAGATGAGATAAGGTGAGATGAGATGAGAGAAGATGAAAAGAGGATCCTCATCCTTTCGAAAATGTGTGCATCCTCCTTTTCGTGGCAAGAGGATCGACTGTTCGCTGATGTTCATCGGTTCGTGACTGTGGCACATTACCTTTCACAACAAGATGATTCATTGTACGTCGATCGATGTTCATCAGGTCGTGAATCTTCCATACCAACCGAATAGTTACCGCCATCCCAACGTGGTGGTTCAAAAGTTTTGTTTGTGTTATAGCACCCTGAAAGGATTCATTGTTGGTCGATGTACATCAGCTTGTGAAACTGGTGAACCCCACTGTAGCAGAAAGTCTCTTCTTGAATGATGCTTATGTCGATTCTTGGTAGCTG
>NHOP01001641.1:0-10393 GCA_018697155.1 Pyramimonas parkeae | reverse complement strand
CGTGCGTTCCGCATACACAAACCACTCGGACATGCAGGCTGTGCGACGACTTTCAAGGGCCAATTCTTGAAGGAAGTCACGATATAAGTCCCCGTAGATGTCTTGCGCTTTGCTTTTTGATGTATGTTTTGGCCCAGCATGATGATTTGCATGTACATGGTACGCTCTTTGCAATATTGCCCATAGCGACTTGCAATGTGTTGAAAATAAGTTATGTGGTTTGCTGCGATTGCTTACTCTGTATTCAGGCAAAAACTGAGGCAGTCTAAACTTGCACACGGGTCTGTAGGTCTTCGGATTGCAACCGCTTCATTTTACATTCAACTCAGTTGGTATGCACGCATTGGGCATCGGTCATACCCTCAAACAACAGTGAGCAACAACCCTATGCCCAGTGCGAAAGAAACCTCAAGGAGCAAGCTCACCATTGGACTCCACAGCGTTCTAGCGTACAAATAAATAAAACAAAATAAAATACAATGACAAACTGTAGAAACTTCATGAAACAAACCCCCCCAGGATACACTTAACAGAGACCTTCTTTTGAGTGCAATCTGTACTCCAACCCTCCTGCAAGATCCAGCACCGCAATTTTTTGAGCTGTCATATCGAATGCAACCCCCAAGAGATCCAGCTACAAGCTCACCTAGGTTTTGACTCTTTGCTGCTGTTGTAATCGCTGCAGCGCCCCCTGCACTTGATGCGGTTGTTGCGGATATGTTGGAGGAGGCCCACTGCAAGGCGGTGCCGTGGCGGGATGGCTCCAGCGCGCGGGCGAGTGACCTGGTGGTGCGACGCATCAGCTTGCTCAGCGCTTGCACGTACACCGAGTCGCACTCCTCCTCCACTGCCGCACTACACCGCCGCTGCCCCCGCCAGCACCTGAACTACACACATCTCGGCTCAAACGCAAAGCGTGTGTCATCATCGGCGTTGAACTTCATTTGTGATACATCGCGCAGCGAATTTCAATCGCGTGCGCACGCACGATGCCCACACCCCCAATCCTTTTGGGAGAAGTACTTGAGCGTGCACAGGCCTGAGTAGGAGCACATATTTTCTGAAGGAAAAATATGCTGGACAGTAAGGAGATATGCGTGCCTGTCATCAACCTGCTCTTCTGCCTGGCTTCATGTGTCTTCACAGGAAAACCAGCTCTCCACATATTGTGACACTATGTCTGTGCGACATCGGGTGTGTGCTGCTTGGAAAACTGAGTATGTGCTTGCTCAATCACGTCACCAAACTAGGCAATTGGCTACATTCACTTGACTACTAGGCAATCAAGTTGATTTCATGTTCCAGCGTATGCACATGGACATGAACATGATCCTTAGCCGAAGAGCGGAGAGGCATGTCGACTGAGTTGCGAGATCAGGCATGTCAACAAGATCATCTCTATGTACAATGCACAGAGCAATCTTAACATCGCACACATCCAGCCCAAACATATGTCGCATGATCCAAGGCGAATGTTTTTCGTCACCCAATCGAAACAATGTGCTGATATGGGTAAATCCATATGAATCAAAAACTTTGTGCAGTCCATATGCAGTGGGATCCTGACACGTGAGCTCTCAAGGTCGGTGCACCTCCAAGGACTTGTTTCCAATCACGCAGCATCTTCAAATATAAACTAAATGGACACACTTTGATGATCAAATACCAAAAAGGTAAAAACAAGTATACAGAACAACTTTCCAGGCCAGCATATATCAAGATTTCCGGGTTGCTGTGATGTATTCCATCCTGCGCATCATACATGAGAAACTCGAACCACTGGGCGCAATCCGTTAAAAACCGCAAAATTTTCAGACGAATTCCAAGTCTTCTCAAGGCAATCCCCGAACATTCCCCACAAGGTAGCCCTTACTGAACACAACACATAGCACTGAGGTCCCACGCATGTACGGACGTTCTTCCCATCATTGGGTGGGAAACCATGAAAACCGAGTCAAGTGAAAACAAAAAACAATGACAAGAAAACTTCACATGGCAATCCTCAAACGAATTTAGCGATCTGTACCTTGAAGGTAAAAAAACAGGGCGAAACTCAAGATCAGACGCCTTGTGAACCCTTTTGGAAATGTTGTTGATCTTTGAGCACCGATACGCAACAGGCACGCATGGTCGCCGCATTACCGTCGGGAGTCAGCATGCTAGCTCTGTTTCTGACCTCTTGGCAAGGGTATGCATACATACACCTTGAAGTCCAAATAATGTCCAAATCTCTTTGACAGGATCTCAGAATAGGTTCTTGATATTGGTGTCATGAGTACCAATACATTAGATTCTTCTCTGAGTGCCCTGCCATATAGCTGTTGGAGTGTTGCAGAATTGCGGAATGTCGCAGAATTACCATTATCTGCACATGTTTCGAAGCGTCCACTAGCCTTTAAAGTTGCACATAGGCCTTGACGTTTAGATTGCAAGGCGCAACCATAGCAAGAGCTGATCCTTAGATACACTCTTGATGCCTAGGCACCGTAGTGCTGAATGATTGTCAGCTCGCCCAAAATCAGATCAGGCTCCTTGCGGGCGCTGCAATAGGTGTGCTGTATAACTGGGGTCACATTTTATCGGAAACGCATTCCCGACTTCACTCGGGAAAATGTTGATTTTGTGAGTTTTGCAATCTAGTGTTTGTCATGCTTGACAAGGCGCCTTGCTTTTTGGGAAGCAGTCGTGTCTCAAGAAGTATAAAATACATATGATAAGCTGCATACAATATGCTCGCTTATTTGGTAGATGAATCTTATTTGAGCATCTAGGAAGTGCAAAGAGATCAAATGTGTTTGGGCACCCTGAAATGTAATACAAATGCTGGTTTGAATTTTGCTTCCCATGCATGACACGAGTGCAAACACTATGATGACCCATCTTGCGACAACTTATACAATACAACTGAGAGCGAATGCTTGTGGGATTGCTTATAGGAACGCTTATGGGATAGTAGAGAATTCCAAGTTTCGTACACAAGCACTTTCAGAGCATGTGAATGAGCGCGTTGCTTTGAGCACCTGTCATGGCTGCATTTACAAGGAACGCAGAGTTTCCACAAACACACAATCATACACATGCATTCGAAGTTGGAGAAGCATTTAGCAGAATCCACCCACTGAAGCGCGTGCATACAGTTTGTAATCAAGCTTGCAATTGCCCTGCAAATTGCATTTGCATAATTCTGACATCTCACTTTACACCATAGAAGTATTTGATGTAAGTCCAAGTGCGAGCCTTGCAATAAAAGTTGTGATGACAAGAATAACATATTGACATATCTACATATACACATGCGCGTACCAAAATACAACCGAACACATGAACATTCATTACCCATCTGGGCCATACTCCAATGGGTGGTAATGAACTTCCCAAGCTCTGAACGTTGTAGAATATGGTTGCCTTTGGACCTGTGCAAATTAAGAAATATTTCGAGGTGGCGCACCCGGTTCCCTTTGTCATTGGATGGCAGTCCACACGCTCACATTTCATGTGAATGATGATAGCTGTTGAGTGTGTCATCCACGCCTGCTTGGCCATCTCTCACATGAATCTCTGCACACAGCGGGGAGGTTCACTAAGTGCCTTAAATCACCAATGATTCTGGATGGCTCCATGAGCACTGAATCCATGCATGTCTGAGACCATGAAGTGATTCTGTCCACCTCTACTCTTGTATAGAGTTGTTCTGCCACTGTTCATGCCACTCCATTTACCTCGACAGGCACGGGTACGTTGATGATCCCAACATTCCGTAAGGGGGAACACCCCATTTGATGTTGTAATTCTGAGTCCAAAATACCGGGCGCACAATCAACCTTGAGAGCACATCCGACGAAACCACCATAATCTTTTCTGCTGGTGACGCAAGCAGAAATTGCGCGCTATCTGCAGAACCAGCCTCTCATGGCCATTCCATACAAAACCAGTGAAATCCGGAGAAACTCTGATTTGTCGATTCACACACAGTGCACCATGGATGCAGAGTAAGAAGAAAAAGAGTAACCCCAAAATATGAATGTCGAATTGAAGCGAGAAACAAAATAATGGCACTTACCTATTCTTCGAGCGCGTAGAGTCAAGATCTTCCACAACACGGCGTCTGTCAACCTGTTCGACACGTGATTCACGAAATACCCTGCACCCATGATTTCTGGAAACTTGCTTCCAGACCCGGTTCGTAGGGCGGAAGGAGCCGCACAGGCAGATGTCGAAGCGTTTCCAATCGACAGCCTAGATTTCGCGATGGAACTGTGAGCACTCGACCCGTGGATGGATGGAGATCGAACGGACTACGTTCGCACACCCGACATGTGATGTGAGGCTCCAGACAATTCCGCCTCTGGGGGGGGCAGAACACATTATTACTCTTGGGCCACCAATATTATGGCGATTGTTTCGGCGAATTGAGAATCGAAGAAGGCACGAATAGTGTGTCGAAAACCTCTCGCTATTACACAATTGCTACGTGTCCAAGGATGCCGTGCCGGTATCACCTTGTTGATACGCTCCTTCTGGATTATTTTTTCGCCCCATATACAACGGACGCAGGGTTGTCTCAGTTCTGGCAGATCACAAATACTGAAATCATCGAATGTTCCATCAATGAAAATCAGTTCGGGAAGCCCTGCAGGTTCTTCTAGTCTGGTAATCCACACATCCCGAAGTCATCGGATGGTCCAAATCCATATGCGGATCGATGACTTCAGGAGCTCGGGTATTGCAGGTGTAAAGCATGAACTTACTAATCGCTTCGAAAATAATGACGCAGCGCACGTTTGTCTCGTCTGGCAATCCCCACATTTTGAAATCATCGATCGCTCCATATTCGAGGACGTCCTGCAAGTTTGTGTTGTCAGACAAACTTCCTGAAACCATTGATCGCTCCACAACCAAGGAGGCTCTAGAGTTTCTAAACTGGCAGAGTCGCACATCTTGAAACCTACTCGCCTTCTTTCTAAACCCTACGCACGTTTACAGCAGGTGAAGGGACCCATCTGGTGAGCACGGCGGTCAAGCCATTGAAAGACATCTCACTAATGCGTATACTTTCTGATTAGCATCAAAAGAGCCTTGTTGTTGAAGTGACTTGCGCGCTTCACGAGCTTTCGTGGTTGGTCTTTGAGAGGTGGAAACTGTCCGTTATGGAGCATAAACATGATAGACGTGTTATCGTGTACCCAGCCTATTTGAATTCCAAGCTGACTGTACGTGAAGGCCGTCGTATTCCCGCATCGTTGGCAACGGACAATCCTTCCACGCACGAGGTGATGGAGAGTGTGCTGCGCCTGGGTTTCAAAGCAGAGATAGAGGTATTGGCACGCTGAGAAACGTGAAGTGTGTCGTGAATATGACACCAGTTTCAGAGTAACTGGTGTGGATGTTAGAAGCTGCGAGCCGTGCAGAACTTCGTGCATCGACGAATTTTTCTTGTCTAAAGACATGGAGAGCAGTATAACGTGACACAATTTTATGAGACCGAACAAGAATCTGAAGAAATATTGTTCCCACCTTTCAAAGTTGTTCAGCAAAAAACAGTCAATTGCGATTTTCGAGGATATGGTTCGATTGAATGTTTTGAGTTAGGAAGTGCGTGTCAGATTGGAATTAGGAATGCTTTGCAGCTCAGACGGTGTTCTTCTCTACAACTATCACTGGCAATTGTGCATAGAATTAGCGCGCAAAATGATATTGTATTTCTCATGAAATCCTTTTTGCAGAGTGGAATGAGGATTTTGAGCTGACGTTCAAATGCAAAGAAGACTATATGATGCTCCATGCGAAAGCAAGATTGAACTGGTCAGGTCACTAAGTTGATATATGCATTGCAAAGATCACTGCCATTCATCAAGAAGCTTCAGCAAGGTTCCATGCATGATCATAAATCCATAAATGATGTAGCATACAGAAGGTAATCAATGTATAGAATTTAAGGGAAGAATGATGAAGAAACAATACCCTGGACTACATAAACACAGGGGAAATCTCAACAACACAACGATTCGGAGGACTTGAAATTGAAAGGTGAATACAATTCATGCAATAACCTTCATATTCATCAGCAGTTTTTTTCATATTTGACTGTGTGTGTCCACGACTTTACATTGATTTGAAACAGCATGTGATTTTGGACCACATTTGGCTATTTTACCCATTGAACTGGATCAAAGCTGAGCATGTGCGCTATGTGCATTGACATTATTTGAAACTGAGCTTCAATTCATTCCCCACCCCCCTCTTCGTCAGTGTTTGCAAACGGAATCGCAGAATCAACAACATGAGCTCAACTTCTTCTAGGGGTTTTACCCAACGCTAAACCGGTTGGTTGAACGCGATTGTACTCAAACGTAAATCTTAAGTTTTTGCCATGGTATAAACGCCCTGCAGGATAAAAGCTATTCGCGCGACTATATGGTACGGGGGCGGGTGCGTGTGGAGTTGAGAGGCGAATCTGGAGAACCTGCAAACGAGGAAATTCCAAATCGTGTGTTGCAACCTCCCCTTTGCTTTATTTGAATGAGATCCGAGCCGATATTTGTAAATTTGTAAATTGAAAAATTGTAAATTAAAGTGTTCATGGGATAATATGTATGAATTATGGTGTTCATCATTTGGTGTTGACAAGTTGCCCAACTGGGAAGAGGCCATGCATGCAGATGATGGGGCATGATGCTGACCAGCACACCCGCATGATGCACTGGCGTTAGCCGTCCAATATTGCCTCAACAAACCAAAATCTTGGGTGCCTTCATATTTGCTCATTGCAATTACAACGTTTTTTCTCCGGGACTATTCTAGGGTTCAGATTAGCACGGTTGATTTGGCATGGTCCTGTTTCCATAGTTTTAGAATGCAGATTTTTATTCAAAATAATCTTGTTTATATGGTAATTCAACCAAATGCTCATGATTATTTTTTTGGCATACAAGCGCAAGATCCCTGACAGTCTGTTTGACCATTGTGATCGCCTTTGTCTGAATGCTACTGTCATCGCCTCTAGAATTCCATTGGATTTGCACCTTGTGCTTGCGTTTGTTTGATAGATGTGATGTTGGCTTGAAATGTGCGGCAAATGTGACATGTATTGGGATGAATGTCATTCTAGTTCGATAATGGAGAAGTTGTTGTGTTTAGAGTTGCACACATGTATGCAAAAATATGGGATCATGTTGCTTACTATCCTTTGCTGAGTCCACCAAAATAGTACATATCAAGCAACATATCCTTCACTTTTTCATCATAGACTCTGGTTAGGGGTTGTATTACAGGGAGGATGCTTCTCATCAAGATTGCCGAGCTAGTCCCCACAACGACAGCACGTCAGAGACGAGGCGACTCTGAGAAAATGGATGAGCCCATAGGCCTCCCCAAGTTGTTGAAACCCAAGGAGGAGAGGAAAGCTCAGAAGACTGGCAAAAAGAAAAAATAGAGCAGTCTATTCCTCACAATTGGTGGTGAGGATGATTGTAGTGTCCGATTGCACACCTGTGCTGCTTTTCATGGGAAGGCAAACGACTTGGTCCTCTATGTATGATGGTGAGGTTTTTCCACGATATTGATCAATGATGCTTACCGACTTTGTTTGTTAGAATGGGATTTTTGTGGGTTTGCGGATAGTTATGATGATCGTGCACCACCCGCATACGGGGGGGTTTGTTCGGGGTTGTACCCTCCCCGCATGCGGGGAGCTGGACCCCAGCCTCGGGCGTTTGCCCTTACCTATAAGGCAAGATATTCACACCAGGTGGTATAAACCACCAGTATGAAACACCGAGGCAGTGCTGAGGTTACATGTGGTGTCACAACAAAATGATTGATGTTGATTTAATCCCTGATGGCACTACATGGTTCTCCACCATAGCATCAGCAGCTTATTACTATAGTTGCCGAGAAGTGTGTTGTTGAGGGAATCAGAGGCAAACGCAGGGACTAAAATAAGAATGACGTTTTACATGGAGACTTTTATACTGGCACCGGTACGATCCGTACATGACTTGATTGTCACATTCTATGCCTATTGTCTAGACTCTCTTTCTGTGTTCGATCCCAATTGCTTAGTCCGAACGGCCATTGCCAGTGACGGAAGCTACCGCATTGCTAGTAGCCAGGACGTTCCAATTAATGGCGTTGTCCCGGCCTTCTGCAAATTATCAACATTGAATGCACATCTTGGAGTAGCACCAAGGTATACTACCTTCGTCTTATCTGCCCTAACCCTTTGGTCATATCTCAGTAGTTTGTTGATCAGAACTGATACACTCCAACCCCGAAAATGCTTTGGCAACTTGATCACAAATCATGTGAAATCTCATTATCATTTTGCTGGTAACGTTAATGGGTGACGAGGTTGGATGCTGTAAACACAGCACCCTGATTGTTCGTACTGATGACGATGAGTCTGACCACTTGCACGAAATTTCCCAAATAGTAAACCAAAGATAATGCGTCCTTGTATGCATTAGACAGCACAATGCTACTCTTCTGTTGATGCAGCGACAAAAGGTTGTTTGTGTGTATACTATGCAATAAGATCTCCGTTCACGTACATCACGTTTTCACAACATGACTTCTTTTTTTGTAGACTTCATAGCCTAGTCAGAGTCTGAAAAAGATGTTGTTGTTGCTTGATAAGCATGCTAAGGAATGCATGACCACCATTAATTGTAATTTTCCTCTCCTTTTTCTGAACACCATCAGTGTTCAGATATTTGAGAAACCTTGGGGCTGCACGAAAATGCTCATTTCCATAGCAAGTGCAAAATTGCGCAAGGTATATCACGTGTCGCATGATTTCCGTATGTCAAGCAATCCATCGCACAGCGCCCACAAACTTTTTGAAAGGAAAAGATGCAGCGAGAGGATTTTCCAATTTTGCACACCCACGATGAACACGCATGGGGATGAGCATTGGGTTACAAATTTGCACACCATATTGAGCTACCAAACTTCCAATCACACCCACATTGCAGGTTGGTTACATACTTCAAAAACACACATTCTCCTTCATATCACCGGACAATTGGAAATATCAATACCCAATAGACACATAAAAATGGCGAGTTATGGTAATAGAAATTCGCTAATCCGGCAGGACTGGCCAAATACCGCACGGAAGCTGCACTGGAGCGTATCGCTGAAGCTGGGCAGTGCTTGGGAACAATAGTAGATCTGAGACACGACCATGCCTTTGATGACGCACCCTCTCTATTCCACAGACATTACCCGAATTACAAACAAATTCCGAACAGAAGAAACTTGCGCACAGAACGGCTCCGACGGGAACAGCTGCTTTACTCCCGATAATAAAGCCAGCCCTGGCACATATAAATTCGAATAGGGGATTTACACATAGATCTTAACTTCCGAACGGCAACACAGGGGCCGCTCTTTACCGGGATGACGCCCAAAGCAGCACCCAAGTCAAAGTTGAGGGCCCGCAAACGGTACTGCGGGCGGAGTTGGCCGCCATAGTGTCAGTTCTACACAACACGCCGCCAGCTGTACCAATATGTCTCTGTACTGACAGCCTAACGTTTATACCTTATCACCATATGGATCCGTACACCTTGGACGCTTAAACACAAGCGCGCGGGCTTATTACACAAAATCGCAGAATACACTGCACATAGAACTGCTGCGACACCCGTTTATAAAGTCAAGGCACATGTAGAGGTCTTCATGGCAACGAAATGGCGGATCAGGCGGCGAAATGTTGTGCTGAAGGCAAGGATCATCTAGAAGCTATCAGCATCGGAAATCATTTTACTAAATCAGGTCAATACCGATTCCTGTTACCTTCAATGGAAGGCCATTATCCCAAGATTAAGAACCCAACAAAAAAACTCAGACCGTTGGTTACAGAATATGCACTACGTGCCAACCAGTATCGTCACAAAGTGTCCGACTGTACGACTCGACACCTTTTTTCGCAACGAGACATGGCCAAAAAAGTGCCAAAGTGATCAAGCCACATTGTCCACTATGCTTACAATACTATGGTCGGAAACACCGAGACACCTGGCACCACTAGCTCGGTGGCTGCGAACATCCGGTCGAAGCGGACATGCGCATATCCAGACATAACGCTGCCATGAAAGAGTTACAATTGTGCATTCAAGATGGAAAACACGCTGACTCGTTGGCGTACTACAGCTGTGGCAAACAAGACGGTTCATCAGATACTCAAAACGAATTACACACGAACCTAGTCCCACCATGGGTACCATCCCCAAATGGATCAACCGTTTTCGATAATCGAGTAGTGCTGCAGTCGCCATTGTCTGTTCGGTCACGGCAGGTTAGGCTGCACGGCTAGCATGGATTCAACGAGTGACAGGCATTCCACTGGCAAGCGCGATATAAGCTGGCCGACCAATCACAATGCACCATC
>NHOP01001640.1:0-10392 GCA_018697155.1 Pyramimonas parkeae | reverse complement strand
CCCCGCCCTTTCGGTAAGGGTCATGTCCCCATATATGTGTATACTACTACATGATTGTGTCACAGGTTTCACAAACATGACTACCCGATTTTCCCTTGTCCAGCCCCTTGGTGAGTTTTAATTGGCTGATCATGTGTGAGCTTAGTATTCCGCGTGTTGGATTACCATGCGCACTTTTTGTTAAGGCATTGTCCCTCTGCGTTTCATGCCACAGGCACGGACAAGAGGAAGCCTGCCTGATCAAGAAATAGGAACACCGCAAATTACCGACGTGGTATCTCCCATTCTTGCAACCAGTTGCCCGCTCTGCGGGTCGTTCGCGTTTTCAATATGAGGATGGATACATCGTTTTCATTGCACACGCACTTGTTGATCTGGATGCAGGGACCACCTGGACGGTGAAGAGGTGTTCATTTCGTACGGAAACCTCCCCAACGACAAGCTTCTTCATTTGTACGGGTTCACTTTGTCCAATAACCCACACAACCGCGCGCACGTGGCCATTTCTGAGCCTTTAATCTGCAATTCGGATCCGCTAGCGGTGCGCCTGGGCAACAAATTTGTGGGTACAGTGCTTGCTGTGTTTAAATTGTACATGTCCGCCACGCATTGAATTGGGGGGAAAGGTTTCCCATGTGCCGGTGGCACATTCCTTCTGCCATCTCCTGAGACTGGTTGAAACCGATGTTCGAAACCGAGTACATGGCTGCCCTTTGTTGGCGTCCTTCCTGGAGCTGCATAGTCCTCTTGTACTCACTGCTTTGGCAAGGGGGTGAGAGTTGTTCTTGGAGCTGCACCTTGGTATACATCTGATGACAGTGCGCGTACAATTCTCTGGCTAAACAAGAATCTGAGAGTGTGTAGATCCCACACGCTGGTCAAGTTCTATGAGTTTTTATGTAGGAACATGACCTTCAGCCACATGGGGGTAAGCCGTGTCAACTGAATCGTGCGCTCAGCTCTACCAGTGTATAAGGTACTGTTTAAGTTCCGTGAATCAGGTCCACACACATGTTGCGTGGTCCAAGAAAAAATCATCTTTGCCTCCCCATCCAGATTGTATACTGATCTATGTGCATGCATGTTGTGCAGTCGCTAGCCGGCCCGTAAACTCTGCTTGTTAGTGTGCATCCGGGTATTTGTTTACGTTTGTATCTAAGCGTGTCTGCTCCAACTTCTTGGATTCCATGATAAATGATCACTTATGCAACCAGGCATGCAGTATGCCCATGGCTGGTTGGGTTCTGCCTCACTTGAGCTTGCCTCAAATTACTGGCATCTCACAACACTAAGAGTCGCTAGCATAGGCTAGCAGATAATGCCGAGCAGCATATCGCAACTATTGTCGCGTGGCAAGGGTGTTGTTTCTGCGCAGAGAGTGAAGGCTGCAGCATTAGCCAAGATTGGTGCAGACGTGAACCAGCATGGGATCGATCTGCCGCATCCCAGTCAAAGAAACAATGCAATGGAGGAGATGTTGCTGCCTCTTGCACGAGCTGCAACCCTGACATTGGAGGACCTACCTCAGGGGAGCCTTGTCGAGGTACAAGGTGTTTCTTTTGCCAAGTCAATATTTTCTTATTGGCACATGACCCTTATCCAGAGGGCTGGGAGCCATGTCAACTGAGTCGCGCGCTGAATTCCATCAGTGCACAGGTTTGCTTTCATTTTCTACGTATCTAGTCTGAGCCTATGTTCCATGATCCCAAGAGAACTCATCTCTCCATCCCCATCGGCATAGTCTGCTGATTTGTGCTTCTTCGTCCGGAAAAAATACTTTGTTTGAAGGACATGATGTCGGATGCTGGCACGCGACCTCAGTTGTCAATGTTTCGAATCACCAGAAATAATGATCATGGTTTTGAGGAATTGATGCAATGTCTCTCTACTTGAAGGTGACCTGCAAGCCAGGTTGCCCTTTGACTTGTTGTCAGCCAACGTAGAAACTTCCAATACCATGACTCTGGTGTACGGCTATCAACCATGCAATTCGATTTTTGAGAAAACAACACTTTTAGTGCCTTATTCATGTTCTCATGATAAAATGCTGACATGTTCTCTTAGATAAGACAGTAGGGCAAGGAAAGGGTTTAATCAGGATCTATCCGTACATGATCCCTACATCTTTCTGGGCCGTGACTGCTGGGTGATCTTGCACTGAAGCAGATAGCTGCTGGGCTCACAGTAAATGTGTGTCAATGCTTTGTTTCTGCAACTGTTTCCACCGGCGCCTGTTGAGGTGACAATGCAAGCATCTGGCTTTCATTCGAGCACTTTTCTTGACAATTCTGCGTTTGACCCTCGACATAATGCATGAGTAACAATAAGTTTAAGGAGCTCCCATGGAGGATAGGCCCATTACACAATCAGCCCGTGAGGACAACTGTGTGAAAACCAGGTTGAGCAAATGTGAAACTGAAAATGAAAACGATCATGGTGATCATGACATAATTGATTATTGTTGCTATGAAGATAGTGATGTTAGTAATGGAACATGAATGAAAATATCCGAAAACAAACTAGTGAAATAGGTGAATGCAATAATATATTCCAAAATGAAACAAGAGAACAACAAAATCCCATAACTGCAGAAGATCTACAAGAGGAATGCAGAGCCTGCATGTGACAGGGTTCTGAGTTCACAGAGCGACCCTGTATTGTCTTTAATCTCATTGTGTAGCCCACAAAGTTTGTTCAAACACCCATATTGGGTAGTCGTCCAGTACCTAGGATCTCGGCGTGTGTTGTTAGAGCCCTGACATGGGGAGGACTGCTTCCTCACTCACCTTGATATATGGTAGTTCAATTTGATTTGTTTCGAATATTTTCGATCGTAAGGGTCAGAGCCTTACACATTTAGTATTGGCCCAGGTCTTGGCAACTCGCTGTCTGACAAAATCTTGGCCATGATCGATACTGTTCGAAAATGTTGGAGATAGCCATGAGCTTCAGAGGCATCTCGAAAAAGTGTATGGGCATTTGATGAGCGTTGTCTTTCAGTTTTTTCATTTACGAGGTGCACACTCGCGATTCTTGTTGTCGCGTTGTGTCCTCTCCACACAACATTTGACCGTGTTTTGAAGTCATGGCCAACCCAGCACAAACAGAAACGATGTATTCTAGGACACCAGTAGATGATCTTCACAATTGCGGAATCTACAGACGTTGCACACGTTGTTTAAATTGAATGTGTGCGATACTGATGTACCTTTTCTGATCGTTAGACAACCAGGAGTCTATTCACTTTTTGCTGTCAAACGGAATTATTGTTTCATCGAAACATGTGGACATCATTGTCTGCGCGTTGGGATCTGCAGGTTGATGTTGCGCAGAAGGTTTCGAAGCCGAATGAGCAGGCGGCCCTCCGTTTTGCGAAACATGCCATACAAACACAGTTGAGACAGTATCCAACAACTATGGATGCAGACAGCGATTTGATTCGGCAGGCTGGTGAGGAAAATGTAACGCTTCCGCTGCGAATGGTTTCGGCCCTTATGGTTCGGGTTGGTGAAAAGGAGATTCTGGAACATGCACTTGGGAGCTTGGCCATCATGCAGTCTTCATTAGCGTCAACTTAGCTGAGCGTGCCGATATGGTGGGCATGTGAACAAATACTACTCATGACGATTGGTGACATTCTCGTGCACGGTCTGAATGTGCTCTGCAAGCGTTGTACTGTCCCAATTCTGATATTCCGCTCGCTTTTTGAATGTCAATCAGTAAATGGAAAAAAAGTGTGCGAACCTGTCCGTGAAAGGAAATAAGAGGCACTTACACAATGATAAGATTGCGGCATGTATATCATGTGTTTTTGATACATGATTTAACAGTAGTCATACAGTACCGTGCAACATAATTGCAATCTCAAATGTGCGGGTTTGTTGATCAAAGCCCACCAAGAGGATCGTCTATGGTGCAGGAGATTCATTTGGGAGATTCATTTTCTCTTTTGCATGGGTGCTGTTGATGTAGATGTGTGGAGGAATAGATTACAGATCAATGGCGTGGACGCTGTTGAAAATTGGCTCGCATTTGCTGGCCATGGTCTGGTTGTCAAATTTTAGACTTTACTGTGCGACAACTTGGTCTTTGCTTCTGGGTGCTTTGTCTTTGGCAAGGTGATATTTCGTTAAATATAGACATTTTCTTCGGTTATTCCAGGCAGTTCCTGAAATATGACAATGCACTATGATTATATTTCTTGATTGACAGCTATCATGGTTGTCATGGCTATACGATTTACCATGCCTATGTTCACAGACACACATTGATGAGCAACACAAGAGTTAATGCCGCAGATGCATGCGGCAATACAATGACTGATAGTTCTCACATGGGTAGGAAGAATGGATTCTTGAACATGAGGAAGGTATATTGTGGGGTATCCCCATTGATGACTCATAGAACATGATAATATTGCTATTGGTACTTTGGTCATGTAATCCCAGAAGTGTACAATCGCTGCAGCCAGCAAACACTGAGGAAGCCGGCCACTTCAACATGCAACACATTCCCTCACAATCTCATCAGTATAAACTTTTGATAGAGTGTACAACATCCCATGCATGGGCATTACATGAAAACTCCCCCAATCTGCTCATGAGCTGATGAATGTCTGCTGATGAAGCATGTCATGACGTCTTGGTGAATGCATCACAGACTCGTCTATCCCTCCATTGTATGCGTTCACTTTTTGTGGCATGTGCATGGTGGACATCGGTGCTGAGCAAGCACCGGCATTCCCGCAGACATCGTCACCCCCATATTTTGCCTTGCGATGACACGTACGCGCTGGATGTGGGACTCGAGAAGAGTGATGCGGTTGTGTCTACGCTGCGTGAAAGCTATATCGATGTCAGGTTGCAACAATCTTAGGGGTGTTTGCGAAAGTTGGAGGAAGCAACATGCGTTGGTTAGCTGCTGATGACGGCAGATGACTTGCGTAACAAACTGTTGAACCGCCAGACGTGGCGGTTGATGCAAGCCGATTGCTGTAATCACTCGCCAATATAATATGACCCGCCAGCATAGCTTCTGATGGATCGTCGGTCTGGGGCGTACTGATCACGGCGATTGTTTGGGCGTTTGGTATCATCAATACGCTCACTGAAGATGACCCGCCAAGACAGCATGGCCGGATATGAATAATCGTCCGAGACAGCACCTTTAATTGTGATCGCATAGGCTCGCGCTATTGAGGAATCGTAGTCGCTAATCGAAACTGACCCACCAACCCCCAGAACTATATCCGCCCAGGCCGCCACCATCATCGCGAATGTCTATCGATTGTGGTTAGCACTGGCAAATTCAAGATGACCGGCTAATCCAGCATGGTCCAGCATGGTCCAGGATGGGTCATCGGTTGACGAACGATCATATTGTTTGTTTAGGAGATCGGAATAGTCCCTCGGTTTTCAACCATCACCCGCAAGACCAGCATGGCATTCGGTACACCATTGTGAAATTATCGGCAGGACGTTGAACTCATTTCATTTCAGGTACAATTCGGACTAACATCAATCGTGTGTGAATGTGGCGCTGCATTTTGCATATTTTTCATTGTTCGCCCCCCGATATGGCCTTGGCCAAGCTTTGGTGGATCTTCCATATTTCGATGCCGCCGATCGCCCGATCTCCCGTGAGGGTAACCGTGAGGACGCATGAGGGCAAATACAGGGCTTCCAAAACGATTTCCGTTTACGTCCGCACTTTGTCCCAGCCTTGAGCAGACCATTTGCTCGTCAGCACGCGTGTCGTGTGACAGCACACTCCGATTCACACACATCCTTGTGATTTTTTCGGAAGTCTGCTGACGATTCTGCTAGAGTGCTGTCGAACAGTGCTCATGGAGAGATCTTGCACTGTGCTGATTCGCTCGAATCAACAACACGATACGATCGAGATACTGAAAGCCCTCGAAACAGGGGATGGACCATCGAAGGCCGTTGCTCTTAAGGGCGCGATCACAATGATTCTAAACGGAGAACAAATACCTAAGCTGTTCATCACCATCGTGCGCTATGTATTATCTTGCAGCGACAAGCAAGTATGTTGTGGTACCCTCAGTGAACATCGAGTGTGACCGCATAAGGCATCGTTTGATAGCAACATTTGTATACATCTATCGTATGCCTTTTTTATAGCTTCCGTAGTACGGCTCTTTCAAAGGCTTCATACTAGTGGGCAGACATAGTTGTGAGCTGTTGGACCTCAAAGGGCAACCGTTGTGTTCAGGGAACTCTCATGAATATTTGAGCATTATTTATTTTGAAAAAAAAGTCACCATATTTCGTAAACTAGTACCTAGTCCGACATCATTGAACCTGACGTCCCGCTTCTTAGGCTCCTTGAGACAGGAACATTCAGCAGTCACTGAAATAGATACGGAACAAATCAGGGACCATTCTGTTAGCATTTTCGTTCGTTACTTTGCCATAAATTTCCCGTGAACGCTGACCATATTGCGCTCGTTTGGCCGGGCAGGTGCAAAAGCTGTTACTGCTTTATCTTGAGACGATTGAAACAGCTGACTCACAAGGCAAAGTTCTGCCGGAGATGTTGCTCATTTGCCAGCACCTTAGCAGCAACTTACAGCATCCCAATGAGTACATGCGCGGGTACACACTTCGATTTCTGTGCCGTCTTGGCAAGACAGAGCTTCTGGAACCTCTGATCTCATATGTGTTGGCTAACCTAGAACACAGACACCCGTTTGTGCGACGCGCTGCAATCATTGCAGTGATGTCAATCTACAAGCTGCCGGAGGGCGACGTCCTGATGCAGGTATTATTTTGCAGGCATTGGCCACTTGATCCTGAGAAAGCCTTGGTCAATCGCATGAGGATTGTTTTTGTAGTGCTGTCCACTTCGTTCCACATCATCCATGTAGGACCAACAACCTTTGCCAGAACAGTACAGACAACGCCCCCGCAATGACTTGATACTAAAATGTTGGATGTCTCTTGAGACATGCACTTCATATGATGTTTATGGAATGAAGGCAGAAACTTCGAAATGTCAAAGCAAACGACATATGTTGCATGTGTGTTGCACAATTACTTGCTCACTCCCACGTCTTGTGGCCTAATGTGTGGAGGTACTCTGTATTGATGAACGAAATCGAATTCATGCGTAAGTAAGTGCCTACATGAAATAGCAAAACAGATCAAATGATGCTCACGCTTTGAGAAGGACATGTTTCTGTTGCTCTTTTGCTGGTCCGATGGTCTTGATGTTCTGTTTCACAGGTATATTTTCAAGCCACTGTGCAGATGATCTCATGTATTTATGATTTGGCTCTCCACAAAAAAATTGTGCCACTGAACATCATTTGTATTCACCCAGCGCATCTAGTGTGTCCTTTGTTTGACGGGAAATGCTCAGCCCCTGCTCTCTCACTCCCCGTCCAACATCCGTTCTTCAAACTTGGCCCGTGCAGTCGATGATGCGTATCATGCAACAAATGAAATATCAGAGCTGCAAATGATGCCTGTTTTTTCCCAGTGATGTGCGCCTGCCTGAACCTCACAGTTTGGACCATCAGCCATGGTCGGTTCAGAACAACATCTGTGTGGCGGAGTGAGGTTCAACCCCAAGGCCGAAACTGTTTGAGGCCGGCTTTGCATCTTCACAAGATGTATCTACAGAACAAGACAGAGCCATCTACCCAAGCACATCAGCCACATGTTCAGGCTCTTTGCGCATGCTTGCATTGTTCTGCATCTTGGGGTTCGGCATCTTTGTGCATGCTTGTCTTGCTCTGCATGGGAACCATGCGTAGGTTCAAATCGGCCTGTGTGGGTGTCTGTAGGATGCGCTGGAGCAAATTGGGACTACTCTCTTATACGATGTTGATCCGACGGTCCAGCGAAGCGCGCTGTTGTGCCTGTCTCACTGCACACCCGAGCGCGCAACAAGCTTTCTCCTTGCAAGCCAGGACCACATCAGCTCTTGGGAAGAAGGTTTGCAACTGGCGGCCGTTGATCTGCTGCAAAAGGTGAGCATTGCAATGCCCATGTCAGTTGGCCTAGTGGACACAAATTTGCGTGTTTCCTGGGAGATGTGCGATAAAGTCCTTTCATAGGCAGTTGCTGCCTCGTGAGTGAAATATCAACAGGCGGGTCATCTTTTGTTGGGGAATGATCATGCTCATCGCCTAGACCGAGCGCCATGGTATCTGGCGTTTGCAGTTTCATTTTGTATTCATTGCAACAATCCCTCATGCTGTCTTCTCGGACCGCGTATGAGGAGCCACACACGCCGAATGGTGAAATAGCCAATTACCCCCCAACCCGTGCCCAAATGTCAAGGATATTGAGATTCAGTAGTGTATACAAAAATACACGAACCTTGCCCGCTGGACGGGACGCTGTGTCGCCGAGTCATATCACTGAAAGAGTTGGCACTGAACTCGTGTCCTGTCCGCCCGCCAGGTGTGCGTATCCTCCTCGGAACACGCCCGCCGAGGGGAGTGCGTAAAACTGCTGGTGGGGCTGCTGATGCGTCCGGGATACGCCGCCACCACCACCTACGCGTGCGCGATGGCCCTTGCGCGCGTCTCCCCCGCGCCCTCCGCCACCCGCGCCGCTTGCGAAGCCTACCACCGCTTGTTACGCGAGACGAGCGACTCCGCGGTAAAGTCGGCGGCGCTGGATCGCCTGCTGGAGGCTCGGTTTCGACGGGCGACGGGGGGGGAGAGCGCACTCGGCCTCGCGCGCGCTCTTGCCAGCTCCGACGCGCGCGTCCGGCAGAAGGCGCTGGAGCTGGTGCTGGAGCTGGCGGACGCAAACAACGCCGGCCAGGTGAGCCGATACGATACGCGGAGGCAGGGGGGGAATGGCGTTTCTCTGGACACCATCTCTTGCAAATCCGCTTTTGTAGATTCCATGGTCCCGGCGCTTTTCGTCAATGGCGACAAAGACTGCGTTTTCACCGCGGGAACCTGAGTGTTTTGTGTTGTTGATCAGGGAATAGGGTCTGGGAATATGTGCTATGCAGCCCACAACGAGGACGCCCTTACGTGAATACGAGAGTTGTTTGTCCTCAACCGCAGAGTGTGTGGCGGCACAGCAGTGCATTAACTCAACTACAAACGTGTGTGTGTGTGTTGTGAGCTAACGATGTTCCCTCGGAACGTTCATTCAAGTCATTTATCGTGCATCCAATTCGTTCCTTTGGGCAAAATAGTGCAGCTCATTGGATCTCTCAAAGGATCCCTGTTATATATTCAAAAAACACGGTTCTGACTCTTTGTGCAGGTGGTGCTCATGCTGAGAAACGAGACGACCAGATGGACCGACGCCAACTGCGAGCAAGACTTGGAGTATCAGCAAGCGTTGGTGCGCGCGATTCGCGAGTTGGTGGGCAAGTTCCCCGGCGCAGCGGGCTCCGTCGTGCACCTTCTGGGGAACGTGCTGGAGGGCGACGACGCGCCGTCCGCGCTCGAAGTCGCGTTCATCCTTCGCGAGACGGCGGAGACGCACGCCGAGCTCAGGGACGGCGTCTTGCAGGTGCCCAGCGTCTTCCTCGCTCCCCAACTAGGGTCAAAGCCGAATGCGTGGTTTACATTGATTTCTGGCATTTGGTGATTCGTGACATCACTAGCCAGAATGATTACAAAGAATTACCACAATCATGAGGCTTGCCTTCACCAGGTTGACGCCGATGCAGAGGTTCCGTTGTGCCCTTTGAAATGTATGTCAGTGAGTTGAGGATTGTTTTAGGACTCGGGGTTCTTGACAGACGTGATGACCCGTTGCAACCTTTTTTCTTTCATATTCGGGTTTTGTGGTTGTGTCTGCCGCGCTGCACTTACCTGTATGTGCATCTCTCAGTACGCCTGGATAGACAGTAACATACAACTGAGCACGCAGGCGTGATATTGCTGCTCTTCAGCTTGAGCTCCACCGCACCAGTTTCGACAAGGAAGGAACACCGCCGTGTTGTGGGATCAATATGTCAGTGAACTTCGAGGCGTGTGATTTTGAAGGAGCCGAACCGCAAAGGGGGATCAACCATGTGATTCCATGGGCCAGGAGATCTGCCGCGCCCATTTCTCTCTAGCAATACCCAACACAGGAGACGTGGTTACACCAAGTGAATTCCGCTGCCGGACTCCACGGCCCGTGATGTGTCAAGGGTCATGCGAGCTGGCAAAACATCTTTGATTCGTGTGGTATCCCACCCAATCGCCATAACCCTCGCCATGATACTTGGCGGCTCGAAGAGATTTGCCGAGCGTCTCTTCCCAGGAAGTGGTGTCAAGGTCGTCCTGCGCACTGGTGCACCCCAGCATGTATTTGTTCGACGTGCTCTCACGTTCCATCTGCTAGCGCTCGGCCTTTCGAGCTCCCCAACCACTGGGCTTGTGAAGCCGGTGAAAAGCTCTTTTTT
>NHOP01001639.1:0-10395 GCA_018697155.1 Pyramimonas parkeae | reverse complement strand
GTGCTGGATACAAGTTGTTCGCTGCGCAAAAAGAACACCTCCTGCAACCTTTGGAAGAAACAGAACATGTCGAAAGATACGCAGCGCAGGACGCTACAACCAACGAATATAGAAACCACTTGTTTACTGAGCTAGATCAAAACTTTGCTTGCACATAGACACTGACGGCACATATGCGCTGTTGCGCCCAAAACTTGAAGTATCTTCTGGCGCTCGTCCTCGCACAGGCCAGCACTTGCCATCGCATAGCTGCTGTATTGCCCCAGTAGCTCAGTTGTTTGAGCAGCAGGTGCATAGGTACTAGGAGTGTGGATCCGTGGTTGAGTTGTCATCAGTTTAGCAAACGAGCGAATAAGTCAACTTTGAGTCGCGATGACGCGCAAAGAAATGTTGAATCAACCGCCACATCACCCGCAGGTCAACAGTTCATGAGGAGCCCCATGAAACGAAAATCATGTGTTCAAAAACTAAGGCCACTGTGTGGAGACGCTGTACAACAATTCATGTCCCAGTTATTGCAGGGACTCGCGTGATATGCAGCGCAGCCACTGAGAGGTACCAAGTCACGGGAAACAAGTTTCAATGCTCAGTTGTGGAAACATCCCTGGTGGCGACGGCACAATGCTGCATCAACAGCAAGAGCATTACCCGATTTCCTTGGTGGCAGCTCAGTTGATGTAGCAACAGTCTAGGTATCTACCTGTCAATGGTTGGTTGTCAGTCTTGAGAATCGAAGAATGTGAGAGAATGCTCAACAGTGACATCAATTACGGCGTTCAGTTTGTCTCCTCCGAAGTATCCTTGTGATCAGACTTCGCCACAAGCAACCATAAGCATTATGGTCTCAAGGTCTACCAATATCTTGGGATCTCATTGCAACGTGCCAGCTCCAAGATTGATATCGAGGGTTCGAAAGTCAAATCAACGACAAATTTCCACAAAGCGACGTACTCATGGTGAGGCATAATGCTGTGAAAACGCTGGCGAATGGCTCGAGCGTTTATTCAACGCGATTCCTAGTTGTGTGTACCTCTCCACTCACCCAATCCATTCCAGATTTATCTTCTACCACCATAGCAAAGTTTTCAACAATATCAACATTTTCAGGGTAGACGCGAAAGCATGGCTGAATACATGAACTTCTCTCGCAATGCGGCCATCACATAAATATACGCATCTATTGAAAAATGGCAATTTCCTTGGTCACGTGCATTATGAAGTGTACACAGAGGAAGTTGTTGTTGCATATTGATCAAATTCGAAATGTCTTTCTATTCAATTTCATGATTGCCATTGTGATCACCCGTGAATTGAATCAATTAGCACCCACAGATCACCCTGGTAGAGCTTGGGAGATGCAAAATACTTTGAGGGAAACAAACATACACCAGACACACTACATGCGAACTTGAACACGGACAACGCCAACCAGATACCCTCTCCTCAACATGTTCAGGGTAAAGTTTCATAGGAAAAGCTCGCATAAAAGATGAAACCACTATCAAGGATGCTGGCTGACACATCGCCCTGATTGCCGTTTACTAACGCATCATTCGCTGGCCATCTGGGACACAAGAACAATCGCGCATGCTGCAATTGAAATAGTTGTTGGTTCGCTGATCACAATGTGTATCTCCTCCACGTCTTTGCATCACATGCTACGGATGGCCGGTGGGTCTCACCATGACCAGGGTTTGGAACCCTTTTGTAAACGAACTCCACTCCTCCAATGCAGATCCGAACATTACCCTGCAATACACAACAAAGCTCGCTGACGCATATCACTAAACTCAGCGCCTGTGAAACGTGAACTGTGACGCAGAGTTTTCCCTAAAAACACTCAAATCAAGAACAACCAATGAAATAGACGACTTGTCATGGTATCTCGTACAGCCTAGTGGTGATGCGCTTGACCAGCATCTTTGCAGTGGAGGTGTGAAATGCACTTGACGCACCATGCCCAGGCAATTGCCAGAGAACGCCCATGAAGGACATCGCAAACAGCATTGCTTGCTCATTTACAAGGCCTGGTGCTTACCTGACAACTGGGTTTACTGTAAAGTAAATGGTGAGGCATGCTGGGCGTTCTGCGTGTGTTCACATATTCGCAGGTGGGTACATCCCACACTACAGATGGTAGTTTTGAACACAGGTTGCAGGTTTTTGTTGCTCTGAACTATCTTGTACTGTGTCTTGAATACAAACCCTAATGCAGGAAAAGCCGCAGGAGCTCTCACGCAAACTTTTTCTTTGGGCGACCAATTCACCAAAGATCAACATGATCATAATGGATACTGGGCCTTCACGATAGCGTCGCCTTGAGACCCGGGAAAAGATCCTGTGGGTCACATCCTACAGGACTTTCATTGTGCATTGTAAAGCATTTGGTAAGTTTGAAGCACTTTTCCTTGGAGTGACGAATCGTGCATCTTGTACCATTGGCAGTCATTTGGCTCATAACCATCAGAAATAAGGCTAATGGCACTGTACAGCATGACTTGGGATACAAACGCTCAAACTTCACCATGTGACACGAAAGCCCCATTCTTGGTTTGTCTGAGAGCAGAAATGTTGGAAGAAAGGCCATCCACTGTTTATCCAGCATCTCCTTCAGCCTACGCTTGACTGACAAGGCATCCACAGAATACTCTGAGATGTTGCACTCCCTCCCAGTCACTGGGGGCCACCCACGACATTCATTGTAACTTCATAGGCAGGCATGAGTTGTCGGATGAGTTTCTTTATCTGAAGCTTGACTAAGGGGGGGAACATACATGCCCATAACATCAAACACCACGAAAATCACGGCGAACTGTTAACGACACCCATGCAACCCACACACCAGGCTCGGCTTGTTTCAGATTCATGTCAATATGTCTGCAACATGTGATTACAGGCGAATACAGCGAAAAAAAGAAGCACACATGCAAGCAAGACAAGCTACACTTTGTTCTGCTGTACTAAAAATTTCGATTTTCGATTGTTGTGTCACTGTTAGTCTGATACTATCGCATGTGCAACAGCACCCATAACGAAACTGATGCACGAGATCTTGGAAACAGCAGAGTATGCTTCAAATTCAAACACTGTTTACTGCAAGTCCTGTCCCAGATGGGAAAAGGCTCGGTCAGGTGTATCTACATGGCAGCAAATGTGCTCAATATGCTCCATATTTGCATCCAAATGCAAAAGCTAACGCAAATAGGGAGTTTGGTACAGAAAGTACCAGCGTTGTGTACAGTTGCTTTCGAACGCCATATGTATGGAGCTAGATCCATGAGGAAGTGCCTAACATCGCTATTCTGGGAAATTTGACTAATGCACAATTTATTCATCGGTGCATCTTGAACTTTGCCTAATTTAGAAGTCCAAACTCGTGTCTTGGGACGGAGACATACCATGAAGAGGAACTGGATAAGATCGCGTGCAGCCCGGGTGATGGTGCGCACAAGGATGCCGTACTTGGGGCTATAGTGGGCATACTTGAAAAAAGACAAAAGGCACACAACAATCGTGCCCGCTGCGATGCGCGTTTGCTGCCGGTGCAAGCTCAGAAGCGGCTCGAAGTCGTAGAATCTGTGAATGACAGGGAATGATCATCTCCAGACGTTTCATGGTCAAAGTACACTCAAAATGGATCTTTTGCGTGAGAAAACTCAGTTTAGGTTGAAGTGAGTGCATAATTTTCAAGCACATTCCTACATTTGGCGTTGTCAGGTCCTCGTGTTCTCATATAACGAATCTGGTGCAGAAACATCAAACAAAGGAACTTCAGTCCAAGAATTACGTCGAATGTGTGAATTTGTCAAAGGCGTACCGTGTTGAGTCCAACCACAATTTTTGAAAATTTTCAATATCATGCAGGGTGTCCTCAGCAACCATGCCAACGTGGGAACCCAAACCAGCAGATTGGTTGGTATTCGACGTGTGCAAATCTGCAGCAAATAGCACTGAGCATGAATACTTTTGAGTAAAAATACGTACATCGCTCCGTCAGCCAAGGGCAGTCGTAAATTCCTTGCCGCGTAATGAAAAACAATGCTGATCCACCTGCGATCATGCCATAGGAAGCGCACAAATCCTCTCTTTTGGCAGGGCTTGCCATGAATGCAGTTGCAAATGCAAGACTGTTTCTAATGACCTATACCTGGGCATCTTCAAAAATAGGATCGAGAAAGAGTTGTCAACAATGAAAAAAGCATGCCCGCCCTTGCAATTCGGACAGGGCATAGAATCGGGACAGGCAACAAGGCCAGCATCTTGCTTGTTATTTCAATTTTTGCCCTAACCATGCAAAGGGAACGTCGACACAAGCCATCGCATTTGGGTGTGTGCTAATGTACCATGGGCCATACCTCCCGACTGATCGGCGACAAGCCATACCAACTGAACTGAAGACTGAAACTGTTGACATCGCAAGACACTCAGCAACATCCAAGCTCCAAGAAAATCACGCACACACAACTTGAATCGCAAAATCTAGAAAACACATGTAGTTGCCGATATGACGCTGGAGCAATAGCTTTGGTCCGGCACATTCAATCACTGGCTCATCATGAAACCTTGGACAAGTATCATATTCATCGCCAAAATCATGAACACATCAACATTGGCAACTGAGGGTGCAACAACCACACAGAAGCTGGTGAAGATTAGCACTGCATCCAAATGTTACCAAGAGCAGAATCGCCATCACTGCAGGCCGGGTTCACAGTAACGGATACCTAGCATACAACAACCTGCGCGAGCCATGTGGCTACCACGCCTATTTGTAATCTTTCATCATGGGTTTGACGATTCCAATTCGCCCCTATGGTTGCAAAGGGAAAACAAAGTGGTCTGTAGCACGGAGCTTCAAAGTCATCTACTCATGCCATGTTGGGGTATGGCAATGCTGCATACAAGGCAATGGAATACAAAGATATATCATGCCCCTAATCCTCAAGTGTTTGGCTCCAGGATAGGCGAGTGGCAAGAGATTTCACTGGTGATGGCACGCACCCGCCGATGCAGCAGAAGAACATGACAATGCGCAGAATGTCGATATAGTTCCAAAACTTGGAAAAGTATCCAACCACATGAAACCTTGGCTTTTCCTCTCCCTCACGCTTGTAGTATAGCTCTCTGATTTCACCGTACAACGAGCAAAACACGTACACCACAAACATAACCTCCATCACCCCCCGTGCGTAGTCCTGCATGATGATGTGAAATCCCAACTATCATCAGAATAGCCAGGAATTTTGGTTTCCAAACGACAAAAAGAAACTCACGCACAAACTACTGTATCAGGAAGTGGGTGTTGTATTTCCGATGAAAACATAACGGGATTTACTTCTAAAAGAAATGTTTCCAAAAACGCATCGCATTGTGCTCTCATAAGTTCTGACTGACACTTTTCTACAAACTGTTCACGCACACATTCCCATACATTCAGAATTTGCCGCAGCAAACAATCAGGGTTTTCAAATGTGCGGGATAGTGGGTGAGCGGGAATACTCACTGAGAGCTCGACATAGTTCTCCAGCTTGAAGGTTCCCATTCGGAAACTCTTCGAGACGAGTCCGGTGGGCAGCATGCCGAAAACCTGCACAACAGAGGAAATCACATACTCCACCTCTAGTACCATCATGGTTCATCTCCATCACTGATCCAAAACCAACCCCAGAATATTATTGCACTGAAAGATACATATGACCGAACCCGAGCAACTTACAAATCCTTGAGGCTTCTGAGTTGTTTCAAATATGACGCTGAGCAAAATCGGTCAAACACAAGAAATATACACTTTGCATTCAGGACTGATATTATTAGAAGCTGTAATTGATACCTGATTTTGTTTAACAAGCTCATTTACAAATGCATCTACCACATCCATATTGGCATGTACGAACAGCAACGTAATGTCTCAGTCAAACCACACCGAAAAATAAATTGAACATGGGATTCAAACGGTGAACTCCATAAACAGCACACACTGATCGGCTATTCGCACCAAGGTAACCACTGAGAACAATCGATAGTTGCCATTGTACACGGTGAATGATATCTCCAGCTTCCGCGAAGCCTTGTCCAGCCACTTGTCCGCCTGCGATTGGTGGTTGCATAGTACTCAACATTCAGGCACAGCTTGAGTGCTAGCGGGAAAGACTAGACAACAATTCAGAAGTAGCGGCACACATCTCACCGAAAGTCATGAAATAGCTAGATGCATTCAAGCATCAAGCATCAAATTAGTCCGCCTACTTGCCTGTCCAAATCCTTACGAATCCTAAGTTGGGTGTCGCGGACCCCCCACACCACAACGCATCTGGCTCACTTGCTCCGCCTTTATGGTTGCCAGACAGCACCATAGAGCTGAGCCTTCTCAATCGCCAAAGCAGCTCTTCAATGGTCTTCTGAATACGCAAGTGGCTTTGCATGGTGGTGTTGTTAACATGGTGATGCAAGACCAAGCATGTGCGGAACGCCTGATATCAAGGGGCTCAGAAGAAATTGCGATTGCGTGAGAATGTCACATGGAAAGCCCTGCACCTTCAACTCTTCCAAAATCTTGTGCACGAGCTTGGATTCTGTGGCGGTGAACACAAAGAACCCCCCTCCGTTGACGTCGCTCTCCCAGGTGTACTTGGTGGGGTCATGACTGGGCCCAAAACCCTCCTTGGACATGAGCCTGCATACGAAAACAGGCCATGTGAATACGATGTGGAAGGCAAGTACACATCACAACCACCATCTAAACAGAACAGTCACAACTGGAAGCCCTAACGGCGGTGTTGTGTCTGACAACGAGATGGACCATTTCACAGCAAATGCACTGAACACCCTACCCAAAGGAACATTGCCCGTCAACTTGAAACAAACACTTGCTGTTCGAATTTTGTATCCGTTGGTGAACATAGGGCATTCGAGTGCTATGACATCAAATCTTTCTGCAGCAGGATAAGCTTCGTTTACATCAACGATGCATTTAGCTCCACCATTTGACGTTTCTGAAGAATGAAGGAATGCTATGGATTAGAGAAACAAAGTACGGTATTCAGACCTGCCATACGCTTTCTGTTTGCATCACATAGCAACCTCATTTCCCAGATGATATAGACTGTTGCAACACCACTCTCCCACAAGCTGAGGGGCGTACGTTGGCTTGATGGACGGGTAAACAATCGGGTAGTACTCATTGAACCGTTTCGAACAGTATTCTTCGCTGGGCTGGGAGTACAGGCTGTCAAAGTACTGCGTAACCACAGGATCGGCGTGGTAGCACAGCTTAGGGTTGCGGCGGCGCTGGATGATCTTCAAACCACCTGCAGCAACAGACACAAGACAAGGGAACTTGATAAGAGAGGTATGGCTCGGCTTAACTCCTTGTTCGTTGTTTCTTGCGTAGAAACTAAGCAACAACCATACAGACAATACAAGAGGTATGACAACACGGCTAAGCAACTTCCTGAAGTTGTTAAGCTATGTTGTGTTGCCTTTCAAATGAAATGAGAGACGCCGTAGCCCATTTGTGTTGATTTTGATAAACAAATAACTTCTCAATAAGAAGCATGAGAATCTGGTAGTTGGTTATCGCAGCCAAAATCCACCTAGACACCTCATCTGCCCAATCATGATGCCCATTATTATACTCATTTCCAGAAAGCTTGCTTGATTTGGCAGAAGCATGGTTTCGTTACAAGCTGGAAGTGTCCATATGCCACACCAAAGCAAGGCTGCCGTACATGACCACGGCACAAATACACAACATAATTTGTGACTAGCAGTTGGCAGGTGGTTGGTTAATTGAATGGCGACTTTAAGCGCTGAAGATAAGCGCAATTGCATTTGTTTGCAGTCTGCTAGGGCAAGGTTGTCAAATTCATCACAGGTGAACGCTCAAGCTGTGCGCCTATTCACATATGGTGCATTCCTGGATATCACTGGTGCAACAAGTCTGCCTGAAAAACCTCGTCAGTATGATAATGAACGGCACTCGGCCCATTACCATGTACGGTGTGAACAACACCATTCCAATTCGAATCACCTCCAAAGTTTGAAGCTCAAGAACACGAACAACAGCACTCTCTCAACAGAAGGACTCTAGCAAGTCATCCTGCCGTGCGTTGACGGCGTAATTTTGTTGCTTGGCATGCGACTTAGGTGATCCTCATGGACTGCTTTTCTTGAGATGCTTTCTTGTGATGAATCTGAGAGCTAGCGCAACAATTGGTATATGGATTCGGGCTCTCTGTGCTACAGACTTGAAGGCCACTTGCATGTCATTTTCCACTGCATTGTATCGTGATTATGAACTGTTTGACAAGAAAAAGAGTACAACAGAAACAACCCGAAAATTGCACCATCGACAAGCCATTTTTCACGCACCGATGACCTTGTTGTAGTTCAAGAAATAGTCCTTCTCAAAATCTGTGAACGCTTCCCCGTTATACCTGGTCCCACCACACAACCAGAGATCATTCAGAACAGTTCCACATCTTGCGCATTTATATTTATGTCCCCAGAAATGGTATGGGTGATCCACTGTCGAAAATACAAGCCAGGTCACACACAAAGCACCATAGAACAGTTCTCATGTTGTTGTGCATTCAAGCACCCGGGTGAGTATTCCTTCTGCATGAAATACCATCATGTCAGCAGTTTGTTGCATTTGCAAAAAAATACACTGGCAGCTGGTCCAGTTTCCAGCATTCATATCCGGGAATGCACATGTAAGGTTCACAAACACGTTGCAATCAAGGGTATATTCATTAAGCATACAAGGTCAGCTTTGTTGCCAATGTGACCATCCTTCTGAATCCTGGCTACACCCAGACCACATCCCAGTCCCAACAAGCGCATTTTTGATATGGTGGCTCTGAATGGGAGTATACCACTCGGGGTTGGGGAACAGCTTGGGAAGCAGCCCCGTCTCCAACCAGTCAAATATCTGTTCACTGCGAGTTGCAAAAAGACATGGAGACAATCCAAACAATCCATCATCACAAAACAGTCCTTGTCGATGAATGCGATTCCAGCAGAAACAGTATGCAATTGTTGGGCATGTTCTTGGAACACAAAAGAAATCTTCCAATCCATGCTGACATAATTGTCTTTTCATTTCAAAACGTGATGAGCCTGCATACTCCGCAGACATCAGCAGAGAATGAGAAATGCATCGAACTAATGATTCTAGTGAAACGAACTATAGCAGTGCCAAAAGGCATGCACTTCTGTGTACACCATGCAACACCATCACCGTGCATGCAGATCGCGAGGCACTCTGGTCTGCAGGTTTTCCTATAAAAATCATGAACTCAGGTTTTCGATTGGAGAAGCCGTCGGGCCTTATCCTGCCCAATGATGGCAGGTGACATAGGACCACCCTAGGCGAATGCACATTACGCTCACCCCGATTGAAACCGCAATCTGTAGCTTTGGGATTGTTCCTCTATTCACAAAGCTGCTGGCAAACAAAACAGCCAGACACTCACTGGCTATTGGCATCGCTATAGCGACGTAAGTTCTTATCCTTCACCGCCTTCAGTTGCGAGCTCAACGCAAACTCAAGCCGAAACGAGTTCTCAATATTCCGCTCTGCGGCCAACAAGCCCCCCAGCGCGTCACTCAAACGCCAGAGGCATTCATTAATCAGAGTACCAGCAAACACGGACATGACACCAACAAAACGGGCGGGAAGCCATGCCAAATGTTGTGAATCCGAACCTTTGAACGAATTACCACACCATTCGATCTGTTGCAACATAACTGCCGAGCTATCTGGTTGCGAAAAAATTACATACACCCAAAAGCAATGTGTGCCCGTGAACGTACAAATTCAGCCAAGCTTTGCATTGTGTACTTACATATATTTGTCACCCTGGATTCTATCGAATGAGTGTTTGACTTGGCAGGTTCATCATGAGGGCACCATTTCAACGGTACATACATAAAATGTGTTGATGCTTGGTGTTCAAATGTTCATGAAGCAAACACAATTTCTGTGTCATGCAAATATGCGAAGATGGGCAGAATACTCCGAAGCAGATCATGGGAGAAGTCAATTGCATTCAATACAACACGCGATCAACCCGGTGCACCGGTTGCAAGGCTACCTTGTATTAGTTGTGGGTGACTAAATTGACATGGCTCCCCGCCCAACGAAAATGGGTCGTGCCCCTTCTTCTGAAAAAAAAAATCATTCATTTGGTTGCGATACAATTTCACAACAGATTGAACAGAACACAGCATGCAACTTGTCGAACGATGCGGGCCACGCACGCATGATGGTGACAATGAAAAACACCAGCATGAAGATGCTGTACACCGTGCCGCTGATCATCTTCCGCTTTAGCTCCCGCCTTGTCTGCACACAACCCCTCCCAACTTCTACTCTGTAGTCCTCATTTGCTC
>NHOP01001638.1:0-10393 GCA_018697155.1 Pyramimonas parkeae | reverse complement strand
TGTTCATAGAATGCTATCAAATGCGTAAAAGGAAACGGGGTACACGGTGATAAGTTGGGAGGTTCGCACAACAACAGGGCAGTATGTTACATGACCAAGCACACACTGGTACTGTGATCGCACAGTTTGCTAGGAAATTGTCGGAACTTGAGCTCGGTCACGTCGTCCCTGGACCAGACAACCAGACTTTCACAAAGCACACGTGTTTCATGTGGTAAGTTGTTCCAAAGCGGAAATATGGTGAATCTGCGTTTGTGGGACATTATATTCAACACATACATCACAGAAAAGATATGTCATCTGTTATCATATCATCTCCGTCTTGGTATGTTCATGACGAACAGGGGAACAACACACTTGTCTCAATTGTGTTTCGGATGAGTAGACGGAATGACACAGGAGATCTACAGCAGATTGTGTGTACAGTGGAATGATAGTTGTCCATGGAATGATTGATTGTGCTTGAACGTAAGCTGCGCTCACAATGATGAGTTTGCCCATTGGCTGTATGCGAGCTCGCAATGGTAGATTTTTGTATTGATTGCGTTGTATTCATTCTGCCGGAAAATTGCCTCAGTTGAAATCGCATGGAGCATAGGATGTTGTGACACATGGCTAGATACTTGAAGCTGTATTCTGAATTTGGACCGACAGTTCATGTCGGTGTAAACACATGCGGGATGGACCGCAGCGCAGCAGGACAGGAACAATAGGAATCTTGTTGCACCTTAACCAGGGGAAGTTGATACTTTCATTTGTTTTTTCCGTTTTCATATGCGTTGTACGAAATGTGAAAATCAATGATTTAGTCTAAGAAACTGGAGTTGACATGCTTGGGAATAACTTTGAATAAATCCTCGCAGGTGCACCAACATGCACAGCTCGGATGCAATCTTCTCACTGCATATAAATCTCACGAAGAAAATGTTGCACATGGATGTATTCGAATCACAGACTAGCGCAAAGGGAATGAGAAGATACGCTCTTCTTGGAGCATGCAACACGCGTTTGCACCAGATTCCTGGGTTTTGAATGATGACAAAGCGCGGGGTTCAGGTGATATGGCACCTCGCCTTTAGGGTAGGGGTGATGCGCATATAGATATAGGTATAGTGTCCATGGTCCACTATATTTTCCCAAACAGAGACCCTACCTTTGTTGTGGTATGATAGTTGCAGTTCGCTTTCAACACATTTTCGAAATGCTGAACCATTTATGGAAACAATGCTTCAACATGCTCGATAGGAGACTCTGGGACAGCAGGCAAACAAACAAAACAAAACTTCAACCTGCTACCCTGCGGAAATGGACTACGCATTCATTCAACTCAAAACACAGATGTACTCACAAGCATAGCCAGCTCCTCCGTCACCCAATGCACAAAGATCACGACATCCTCCATGCGTGACACCTGGAGTCTTTTCACCTCGGCAGCAAGGGCAGCCAACATGGCTCGCTGCTCGTGCAAGTCGTGCATTACCTACCCGCACCAACCACCAATCCCACCCAGCTTTCAAACACCCTGCGTGTGGATTGAAGGCGCTGACAGAACACAAAATTGGATACAATCAACCAATCACCTTGTCTGTTGTGGAGTCGCCTGCATTGCAACAGTGACAATAGCATACAGAGTTCTGCTAAGACGTTCCAGCCGAATGCATTAACCAGCTGTGTATTAAACAGTGGGATGATTTCGAAAAAATAAACCCGTGACCTGAGCTTTGCCCATGCTCCAGATTTCCTAAAACGCTTCTGAGCGGCAAACTTGGAATCATTGCGGACACTGCCTCGCACCGCTAGCTTGTGCACAGAGAACCGCTTCTTCATTCTACAGTCTCCCGGCTGAGGAGAGTCCGTGGTTTGGCCATCGTTTAATGCCAGCCCTCCATTCTCTTGCGCGCCGTTGTCCAGACCCAGTCTTGGTTGCATGATCTTGTGGTACAAGGCAGCCAACTCCGCGGCATTGCGCGAAGCAAAGGTGACGTGCTGCAGCTCCCACGCTATGCTGCAGCCCGCTGCATCATGGAACGCTTCCATGGACACCTGCACCGCGACGACCCAATGTCCCATACTTTGCAATCTGCACTCTCTGTTTCCAAACTAAGGGCTGGGACCTGACACATGCTGTACGGCTAGTAGGCGGGACGGCGCATTCATGCTCAGAAAGTCGATCGAAAGTCCCTGTGTGGGAGGGTATTGCAACAACTAATTGAACGCCAAGCTGCAATTCATCAAAAATATTGCCAGCTGCATTTATCGAAGGCCATGCTAGCTCGCATTTCGTCTTCAAATCTCAAGTGGTATCTACACTTGCGTAGATAATCAACCATGATATCTGGCGGAATCAAAGTTGTTAGGTTATTTGTCCTGAACACCACTCATTGCCCACAAGTAACGTGCAAAATAAAGGCAGCTCTAAGAGGTAAACCCTGTGCATGTTGTATTGCGCTTACAAAATGTCCTCGCAACCGCGCACTTGCAAAAACACATGAATGCGTAAAAAAATTGGAACGGGCTTTCGTACCCAACTGCGGCCAACACAACACCAAAGAATGCACACCAGCTGTAAACGTTTTGCATGCAAGATCAGGACGGCCACAGAAAACAAAACGTTACCAACATAAAGGATATCAGCTGAGGGATGGCAAAATGAAGGCATAGATGATATCAAGGGGGACGCACAAATAACAGGGGCAACCCTCAATGATCCAAATAACAGGGCCACAATTCAACCTGGCATCAAAAAACGCTCCGTCCCGATGATAAGCTAATTCAGGTTTGCAGCTGAGCAAAAACAGTTACAAAGTGCTGGAAACGCAGCAGACAGCTTTTTCAACACACATACCACACACAAGCTGGGGATGGCTTGAGCTTGCCCCTTCAACTGCACATTTGATACGTCAACAACAAGCGTCGAGATTCAAACAGAGCAGTTGTTCTCAGTAAGCAAAATTTCAAAATATGAACCACTGGATTCCGTGCTGTTTGTTTGGGGGATTGTATGATCACTCCCTGATTGAAAGTTACCCTCCAGCCAGCGTTATCTGCGACAAATTATTGGCCAGGGCATATACACTTTCCAAGCCAGTACATTAATCTAGCATCTCCCCTGGAACAAAAACGCCTTACTTTCCATTGGGCTACCCAACATCGGGTTGTATACCAACAGCTCAAGCCCAGACCATCACCACTGGAACCACTTTGAGGACACACCGTTCGATCTGGCGGGCACGTTGATTGCAGCGCCTCTGCGACCTTTGGTGAAGGGTCATGCTCCTCGTTGCAGGAGTTGTTGTGTTCGTAGGTAGCCGCCAGCGCGTTGTCATGCACAGCCCAAGCGTCTCCTGTCTTGCTCTTCTCCATCACACAGTCCCGGTTCGAACCAAATAAGCGGCTCACAAGGCTGGCGGGCCTGGGCGACTGCTGCCCCGCCGAAGCACACTTCAGATTGGGACCGGCGCTGGGCAAGTGCACGGCGCATGAATGGGTGTCCAGTTGCTTGGAGGTAGAGGTATCCCCAGTAGCGGTGGAGGCAGTGAGTGTCCGCATTTCGCGCGGGCAGCGCTGGTGGGTTGAGTCGTAAGGGGGAGGGTCTGATGCAGACGACCCAAGGGAGTAGGAGGTCACCAGCTGACGGGCGGCGCTCATGGACCGGGGTGAGAGTTCAGTGTTCAAAGTCAGAGCAGAAGGGCGGTCTGCACCAGCATGTTTCTTGAGCTCGTGGCGGAGGCAGGCGTTCACCCACCGCAGGTACACCTGCACAGAGCAGAAGGAGGAACAAGGGGGCTTGGGAGGTAGGGAAGCATGGCGAAGGCAAGGAGGACGGGTGCTAGTCAAGGCGTGGAGATCCAGGTTGGGTACACGCCGAGATTACATAGCACAAATCGCATAAGCACATGGTACGCAATACATCGTACATATTACACAGTACCTGGTAGAACATCGCAATTGTACGCAGTGCCTAGTACAGAGCGCCAAATATATAGGACAACGCACGTAGCACATAGTACATAGCTGATAGTGACACCAGCAACGCGTCAAACTTTCCAGGTTGCTAGTGCTTAAATTTGCTTTCTAGTCCACAGAGACGTGCAGGCTAGCGTTGCAGATGGTACATCTCAGAATCAGACGACACATCACTGCGGTGCTTCACGCACAAAAAGATCCATCGGTCAACTGATGCAGTAGCGCAACTTGCCTCCAAACGCTACTTGCCAACCATACGCACACAAATTGGAATGAAACAACCGCTCAGGGGAAACGAGATTCGCCTGCGGGCAAGATTATCGTCGTTTCCAAAATGACACACGATCTGCGAGTCTGGCACACGCATATCGCATCGTAGCAAAACCTGGTCGCATTCTATGATCTTGCTTTGGCGCTGGTGTCCAGCATGCTGAAAGTACGCGCTGTTCAAGAGTTGCATTCGCGTCTCCCCGCTAGTATCGTCCCGGGGCAAACCGCACCAGCTCCTCCAGTTCCTTCAGGCGCTGGTTCTGGAGGAGGGCGTGCTGCTCCTTCAACTTGTGGTGGGTGCGCTGCAGAGCCTCCAGCGCCGTCGCGCCATCGCCGCTGCCGCAGCCATCATCCACCAAAGGGAACATCACGGAGTGGCCCAACATCCGCCGGCGCGTCCAGAGATCACATGTTGGGCTCAGTCCATGACATCGGCGCTCTAAATAGCAAACCAACCTAGCCTATGCTGTACCCCAAGTTCGACACTTGGGAACAACGTGCTCCGGGACTCCCGGCGTCTTGATTCGTCGGATCAGTTGTTGTCATCCAGTGGCTGGAAGCAATGCTTGGGATTCCCTTCTTCTTTGAGCCGGAGTTTTGCGTGTATATCGATGCCACAACACTACAAATCGCGGACCCGGGTTGTTTTGTGTGAGCTACTCAGCTCGATTGAACACGGCTCTATTCTTTGGGATCTCTTGAACAAATCAAACACAAACACAAACAATGTAGACCAACGCTTCAAACTAATTCTGAATGGTTGTGCAGCCACAACAAAATTCGAGTGCGTTAACCCACATCCTTGCTGAATCTGCAATCTGAGGCGATCGATACGTGTCCCATCAACGCCCAAGGCTCAATAACATCAAACCAGCTCTAGTTGTTTTCCGTCGCTAATGTGAAGACGCAACAATGCATATTCCTGCGAGAAAGAGCTCCATGTTCCAGAGAGCACACCTGTCCAGGGGCGGATCGGGCGTGCTCCACATCTCCGCTTGATCTTCAACGCCCGCCCCCTCCGCACACTCCGTCGCAGGCAAAATTGCCGTGGATGGAGACTGGAAACTCGGGGAGCTCTTTGCACACGGATCGCCGCTTGCACCCTCTGAGCCCTTCTCCGTCCCACACAACGGCCTGGGGCAACGTAGCAACGCTGACTCTGGTATGTATTCGTGGGCTTGCAAGTGGCCCGTCTCAAGTTCTTCGCCGTTTTCTGAGTTTGCGTGCAAGCTCGCAACGGCAGAATTGTCCACCAGCTTGCCTGCCTGGTGGCGGTTTCGAATACGCTCGGCCAGACTGCGTGCGTGCTCGGCGGCGGGGTGCAGCACCCTCCCCGAGTTCGCGGGTGTTACTTGCACACCATTGCGCGCTGCCGTCCTCATCGCCGACTCGGGCAGGGACTTGACACTTGCAAGGGCAGGCCCAAGATTTTTGGAATCTCTCTGGGTGTTGATGTTCTTGTTGGGCTTTGATGAGCAGGGTGTTGCGGAGTTGCTTGGAGGCGATAGAATGCTGCGAAACAGGACAACCTCCTGGGTGCACGTCAAAATATCTGCAACATGAACTGTAACTGGAAGAACATACACGGGAAACATCCCTCACAAAGACGCATAGAGGAGACCTGCTTTCACCTGTCTCTATGCGCGGATTCACAGCAGAGCGGCACGACAGCCACTCAAATTCGACTGCAGTGGCTGAACTACTATGTCACAAGGATGTCTAACCTGCTACCAGCATCAATACGGTTAGTGAGGATTGAGTAATATGTCTGTATGCAACGCATTGTTGTACACGCGGAACGATGGGAACGAAGTCTGAAAAACAATAAAGAACAAGCGACCTGGCATGGATCAAGCGTACAGAGTGCAACACCCTTCCCGATTTACAAATGCTGCACTTGGATGGCGCAAGTGGTCAATGGCTCAAGCTCAAAACACACTGCCTCAGAAAGCATGCGTTCGTGCTGCGCCCAGTTTTACGGTTGAGTACAAGGATCCATCATTGTCATGAGGGCAAAGTCCCAGTGCTGGAAACAACTCATGCTTTGTTAGTCACCGGCCATGTTGTGCGTGACTTTACATAACCTAGCACGATTGCCTACATGGTCTACGATAACTTATCATTGGTTTGTCGGTGCTCGTTCTCATGCAAAAATGTTCGCTTCGTTGGAACAGCAATTTATGATCTCGGGATTTGCAAGCTCAGGAGGCTGCGTACAATTGTTCAATGGATGTTTGTATACAACATCCACCGTTGCATATGTGAGGCCTTCACGGCGCACACTGTGTGAGCGACCAAATGATTCTGTTGAATTCAATCCCCACTTAAAGGGCATAGTCTCCCATAAATCATAGGATATGTCCAAAGTACATTCAGCACAGCGTAATGAGAATCGTCGAAAGCCGGATTTTAAAATGCAAGCTGCTGCAGAGAAAAGCGCAGTCAATTGGCATCCTTGCCTTGTCCGGCCACCCCGCAGCATAATTTCATCAGGAGAACCTCGTTCCAAGAAGCACCACTACAGACAAGAGTACAATAGTCAAACAACATCGGAAGGAAAAGAAATACCTTTGTCGCATAAATACGGGAGACAAAGCACAAATGAAGGCTTGTACACTGGCGACAGTGACAAGACAACCGTTCTCGTTTCTTGGCAACTGTTTCTTTGAACCAACTTGCAAGCGCTCTGTAGAACCTTGAGTCGGCGATGCCGGCGTTGGAGCAGTCGTCAGTTTCTTGGCTGAAGCGTTCGTAGCTGATGGGGCTGTAGAATCCGGGCGTTTCTCCAGGATAATCGAGTGCGTCTCCACCAGAACCAGGCCTCTCAAGATGACTCCCCAATACCATGCCTCGATGCACCGCATTTCGCTTCTCTGGCAACATATGTTTCTTGCCATCCTGTCAGGGCAACACCCCGCACAAACGATTGTCGTCTGTTAGGTATGGGATGGTTGTAATGGTGCATGTCGCTGTTGTGTACGCTGTGGGTCCGGATGAACATTAAAAACACATATCACAAGTTGTTGAAGAGACTTGATGTTTTCAACATACCAGTGATGACAGTAGCATTGTCTGACCTCTGGTCGTACATTTCGGCGTTGACCGCTAAAAATGTGGCATGAAATGCATTTAATCCTGACTCAAAGAGCGACAATTCAAGCAAGTACGCGGCAAGTCTCTTGGCTTACCAGGCAAAGAACCACAACTCCATTTGACATAGCTTCTGTGTGTAAGTAGTTTATATAGACGATAGAGGAGAGACCTGCAAGAGCTCAGCATCCCTAAGTCACTTTGAATAGCACAGGAATCCAAGCCCATTTGTCGTACCTTGCATTGATAGTTCCACTCTTTGAGAGGATCCTTGCAGGCTAGGGGCGCTGATATCATGCTTTGAAGAACAGGAGGGGGCGTGCGGAAAGGGCTTGGGCAATTTTCTCCAATTGGATGGGTGGAATCTTCGGAGGAGGCAAGCAGCCGCAATGATCTAGTCGGGCGCAGGGTGCAGACACGGCCATGCGGCGAATGGAGGGGATGGCTTTCCACGTTTAAATCATGACTTGTCGCTGGATGCAGTGAGTTCATCAGAGACAAACCCAAAGCTGAAGCCTGATTTTCTTTCATTTCCTGTACCAGTTGAGCCAGCAGAAAGCTCAAAATATTCGCCGAAGCGAGGCAACAGGGCGTTCTTGAACGTAGACTGACCTCAAGCCAGTGTAAACATACATGACTAGACCTGCTACAAGGCTTCCACGATGTGCTTGTCATTGTATGTCAAGCCACAAGTGTAGTCTGGGAATCTGTCTGACTGTGAGCTTCACTTTTCAAAATCGACTACGAAAAAATAAATTTATTGCACAGTGACGGGATATTTCTTTTGCGCGCCATTCTTCCGTCATCAATCATTGCCCACATATGAAGCACATGTGTTGAAAAAACTGAGCAAACCTAATCTCTTGATAGCCCTCCAGAAACCAAAGACAAAGGAACATTCGTAGATACCCAACCTTAGAGCCTAAACGCTTACAATAATCCATGCATTCCCACACACCTCTAGATATTCAGATCTCTTTCTTGATGTTGGGCAAGCATGCGAACGGAGCAACCCCGATAAACACTTCTGTAAACCACACCTCTACATTTCTAGAGATAAATTGCAATCAAGTTTGCGTTCACAATGGTATTAAAACTCACGAAAAATGCGAAAATATACATTTCTGTTGATCCACTTGAATACAATCTCCACATCTGTTGTTGCATACGTAGGCTACTTCCTCGTTTTCGCGCACCCCTCTCATGTTGTTCCGTGATCCCCGTTTTATGGACTTCAGTACCCTTTCTACCTGAAAACAAAAGCGATCGCGTAGTATGTTTGGTAAAATGGTCAATCATTAGCAACCAGATTCCAAAAACTCACCAAAACACTCGAGTAGATATTCAAATAGCATTTTTTTATTGCAGGGCCAAGCGTCTGATGGGTGTTTCAGAAAAACAGTATTTGCTCAATGACCCTAAATTCCAAAAGCATGCGTACACTTGTTTCACAGAACATGCACGGAACGACTGCTTTCTCGATGAAACATATTCTCTTTGAATATGAGTTCTTTGGCTGCACGCATGTGGTGAAGCACGGACACGGGTCCGGCCAAAGCAACGAGGCAACATTATCAGCTACGCCCGATAATGTTGTATTCAACAGGTTTGAATTGTGCCCACATCCGCGGATATGGATCATGTCATATCGAGAACATATTCGTTGGACCAATATTTCATTCCCGAATCAGCTGGGGCCGAGTCATACAAAGCATTGAGAGCCTAACATATCCAAGGCCATGCCGGATGGCCTAGCTAGTAAGGGGAAGGCTTCCTAGGCGGTAAACCCGAGTCCGAGCTCATGGATGCCTCGGCCGATGAATAATCAAATACCATGCTGGCTGGCGGGTCATCTTCGAATTTTATGCATCACCTTAAACACCACCATAACTCGTGGCCCAAAAGTAGTCAAAAAATTTCAACGAGAAGAGGTAATGCTCATGTAATCCATCCGTATGGGATGGACGGATAGCAATGCCCGGATGACATGCTTCAAGTATATTCGTTTATGAGCAATTTCCACCTTTCTGGGTGCATGGTGACGAAGGGATTGAATTAAACTGCCGTGTGGCCGCAACGTTGGGAGGCATGTGTGCTGTATGAAAGCAGATAGCTTCTACTACGGTCAAAGGATCGAGAGCACCATTATCAGATACGTCCGAGAAATCTGCTCTTACCATGTTTTCAGCGAACCCACATCCGCGGAAAAGGAAGATCTCCGATACGGCACATGTCCGTTGGAACCCATGGGCAGTATCGAAGTAGCCAGGCGGATTCATTCAACCCAACCAATGTTTTCCGTATTCGATGGACGGGAAACCTGTTTCACGTGAAAACCAGCACACATCCGATGCAACCAAATGTAACTAGCCAACCAGCCCGGCGGATTCATCCAGAGCATCCGGAACATCGACACATCCCCGAGGTGGCATCGATATCCGGTTCGTATTCGATGGACGGAAAGCTCTCTGAACGTCATGACGCGACTGGGTTGCATCTGTAGGCATCTTTGTTCGCGAACAATTTCCGGACATACTTGGGGGTCCAGGTGCATGGCCTCAAAGTCATAGTATTGATAGTGAAGGATTCAACCACAAGGCGGCCGGAACGAGGAAAAAAACAAACATGCCAAAAGAACATAGACTTCCTTTATTCTAGCAAAGTGGTTGGGTGTTTGTACTGCGAAAAGCATGGAAAAGCCGATGCGTTAAGTTTGCATTTTCTGATTTGGAAAAGTATAACAAGATTGTGAACGATTCGTTTTCAGCTATATGCATGCTCGTTCGCAAACAACCCCGAACCTTTCTTGGGGTAATGGATGCATGGCCTTACAAGCAATAATATGAAGATAAGTCATTCATTTTCAAGGCGCCTATATTGTTGAAAATAATTTATACTAGATGAAAATATACAATGTTTGTGTCATGGCTATATGTAAAGTAATCGTTTGAGTCACTACGAATGGAAAATCAAACAATTCGACCAAGATCAAATAAGAAGGAGAGTCTCAATATTCGACATAGAATGTGACATTCAAGTCACAAGTGGATCAATGGGGGGCGTGCAT
>NHOP01001637.1:0-10402 GCA_018697155.1 Pyramimonas parkeae | reverse complement strand
AGCTATCATCATGACGTCTAGTAGCAAATCCTTGTTCGTTGTGTTCATGACGACGTGCACAATGTTTGTGAGAATCCAGTCCCAGGTTTCTCAATAAATGATGCACAGCTTTGTCCATATTCAGGTAGTCACTTGATTTATATCACAATTGTACGCAAGCATGCAGCTAGCTCGTAGCATTTTTTCTTAATTTGCATCAGCCTACTGCGATTTTCTTGCTTGGATTGAAAATGCCCCTGTCTCAGTTGCTGGAAGCAACTGTAATGTGACACTATGTGCAGGTGAAATTTACCCCTGCTAAAGTAGACGAGGATCTGGAGATGGCGGCCAAGGAAACAACTGAATTGATGAAAAAGAAGCAGGAGGTATGTATGATCAGCTTCATGCATATTTTTTGCAACACATTGTTTCTGGAAACCTCAGCAAGGCACTGTAGATCAAGATTTGTTGCTGTTGTCTGCATGCAAGAAGGGCGGTAGTTGAAATTATTGCATGATGTTTTCCAATTCTGCATATCAATTGCAATGCAATCAATTGTAATTTTCAATTGATATCATTGCTCCCACCCCTAACATGTAAGGTGTCTACATGTGGTGGTTCACACTTAAATTTACTGACCCAATAGCTGGACTGTTTGACGAATTGGTAAATGCTGTGTGCAAGCTTGTTCTTTCATCTTTGCAAAGTGGTGACATTTTCCGTTTGAATCTACAGGCATTGATGAGCGCTCTAGGAGATCTAGAGCAGTATGCGATCAAGGGACAAGACAGTGAATGGGAGGTGAGAATTCTTCAGCGCACTTGTCACGCATACTGTTTGTTTGTTCTATCGATTGTGTGAGGCTGTTTTCTATGTCTTCACGCCATTAACTGTTATTGGGAGCAGCTTTTGTCGAGAACTGTATTGACACCGGGATGTGATGTCAAGTGGCTGAAATGTGGATTGCAAGAATTTGGTGATGGAACTGTGGTTGTACTATGTGATGGTCAAGCACCAACGAGATTACGTAGGAGGTGTGGCCAGACATTTGATGATTAAAACTATACGGCAACAGCATTGAAATAGTTTGCAACCTAATTGTTAGAACTACACTGTCTCCTTGTAATAAATGCATGAAACTTCAGAGGCCGTTTATCGACTCGTTGTGCACATTTGGATATGGATGCTCGTGTTTTCAGTTTCGGCCTATAAATACTTTTACAAAATACATGTTGTGGCGTCTTTGGAAACAGGCTGCACTTGAAGGTAAGGGAACCCCCAAAACTGGATTGATTAGTGTAAAGAGTAATAGAACAAAGAGTAGTGAAGCGCCAGTAGAAACACCGAACAAAAAGACCAAGGACAAGGACAGCAAAAAACGTACCAAAGACTCAAAGCTAGGATTGAAGAGCAGCTCCAAGAAAGCCAAAAGCGAGCGCTCATGAACAATATTGGCTGCTTCACCTGGACAGAAAGTGTAGGGTGATTTGTTGTGGTCAGTTACTTCATGTGATGGTGTTGTGTGTGTGATTTGTCACACTCAGAACCTGATATTGTAAATCCGTTTACGTGTATCATGATGCTCAATCAAAGCCATCCCCCAATGTGAGAGTAGCGTTCTAGAGCACAGGTGTGATCATGCTGCTGAAATCTCGGAATTCAAAGTTTGCAGAATCATAGACAGGATTAAATAATCCAACAGCAATTCCTGTACATGTTTGCAGTGGAATAATTGGGTAACATGTTGCTAGATTCGTGGTCAATTGAAAACAATGATTTTGGCATGCTGGCTGTGAGGTTATTCGGCACAGATTTGGACACATGCATTGTCTGTCTGTCCAGTGATCTATGTACTTGCTTCGCCAGTAGCCTAAGAATTTGACTTGATGTCATCACATCAGATCACCCATACATTGGTGTACATTTTTCCATTACCGAGTGCATGTGTAGATTTGATGGGAGGCGATTTGAGAAGTAGTCCCAATCGTCACAAAATCAATTGCACTAGGGTACCCTACTGCAATGTTCTGTCAAATTATGCGGGGAAATCAAGCAGCTGCACAAAGGACAGGAACATTTCAGGCAGTAGAACTGATTACCCAGATCCAATTATGATATGATACCAGCCATGTAGATTCGTGTGCATTTTTTACAGGTAAAAAATGGTTCCGGTAGCGAATCGAATACAGCCGTTAAGTTCGGTCTGTGCAGTCTATATCCTACTGAAAACGCAGGATACCAGATTGATTCATGTCCATAGAGGTAGGTTTACCGTCTAAGTGTACTGTCTAAAATATGTTCACATGATTTACATTGTATGCAGCTGTGATAGCTTGCAATACGATTCACGCTCGTCTGATTTAGGTGTATGAAACAACAACACCTTATTTTCGAATCCATTCGTGCGTCCAGCTATTGAAACTTGATATTTGCTCGCATCTCCACAGGTATGGCTTGACGTGACTGCACAACACTCAAACCCACGATCACAGCCGATCATTGTTGTCAGATTTCTCTCTCTTGTTTTCGCAGATTCCCTTTGTGTATTGAAAATAGTAACTTGTGCAGCATCATTCATAATCACGCGCACAAAGCAATTTCATCAACAAACCGTCGAAATCAAAGAAACAACGACAGTTTGCACATACATGGACACCGCCGTCGGCAGTCGACATGGCATTTGTACCAATATAATACCCCTTACACAAACACCAGAGTGTGCAATAACGTGTAATCTCAAAAACGTCTCATTGAGAGCAAAACTGCTATGTGCAAAATCATTGCAGCATTGCACAATATGTGCGCTCCGAAGAACAATATTGTGGATCAGCGATTATGCCATCTTTGCAACCCAATAAGTGGTTTATTGACCATAGCCATGACAGCCGCAATAAAACGGCAAGCTCATTGAGAAACTGATAATAGCCATGATAGCTGCAAATCCAGGAATATACTTGTCAGAACAAACAATCCACATACTGCAATGCCCTTAAGCTATTGGTCCTGTCTTGTACTGGGCTGACAATAGAGCCGTTTACGAGGGTGATGATCTGTCTGTGTACGCCGCGATATCAAATAACATAATAATGGAAGAACGGTTGACTCACAAGTTGCCATACCTAAGGTTGCTGCAACGGCCCATGGCTGGGGAGTAGTGACCCTGAACTAAACCCCTGATAATGCGGGGAATTCACTATGATGATTGCGATACTACGTCATTTTTTTCGAGGGCAATTCTGTGCAATTCTTCGAAAAGGGAGCCGTGTATGCCACATACCCAGCAGACAATACTGTCCCGCACGTCTGAACCAAAGCACTGAAACTTAATTCAACAGCTGCCACGCCTAGACACCACTTGCATGAGACGCACAAGTGCACCTCATTGTCATGATGAGAATAGATGACCCCCCTGCTCAGATAGCTATTGGTTCGAAGGGCCCAGGCCCCAAAAGCCACAGGGTGCTGTCTCTAATTTGCAGGGCTTATACGTGCAAGCATATCCCAACAAAAAGCCATGAAAATTGGGCGACGAAGCATTTTTCATTCAACACACTACCTTATCCCGCACAAACCTGATGATGTTGTTGTTGTTATCCTTAACATGGAATTACACCAAAACCATGCGAAATCATAAGATACCAAACAAGAGCACGCCACTCCAAAAACAGCTACCCATACAATCACGCAAAGAATGCTCTAAGCACAGGCTCAAACTCCCAAGAGTGCCGTAAAGATGTGTTTTGAGCTCAGCTCGCTGTGCCATTGTATTTGTACGGTATATCTGTTGGTCGCCTTGAAATTTAAGCAATAAATCAGATTCCTTGACAATCATGTCTTACGCCGAACATGCACGAGTCAAAGCCTTTCACACCTCCAACAGTTTGTTGAGGACAGGTATCAGGGCACTGGTTTTTCCTCTTGCTGCGCGTTGAGTATTTGCAAATGGCGACTACAGCCAGTGAACAGGGACACATGCGCACCTTGAGGCGCATTGTTTGCACCAGCTCCTCAAAACTCATCTCGTTCAACGCTCTCAAGTCGTACTTGTTTATCTGTGGGCCCGCAGATTGCAGGACAGAAGCTGATCACAAGGAAACACAGAGAAAATTGAGATTTGTTCGCGACGACCGGGGCGATGCTCATGTCGATGAAACTTGGAAAGTGAGAGGAACCGTACTGAATAGCTCCTTTTGATTCCGGTGGAGCCTTACTCGAGTGATTTCAGAGTACCGCTTACACACACGCAACACCCTGACACAGCTCGTCGTGCTTGGACAAGTTTGAATCAGTTGCTTGTACGTCATGGTACATATTGTCTTCTGTATGGTTGTCAAGATTGCACGAGTTTGCCTCCAGTCTCAAACAGAGCTCTTATTGGGCCATGCCGTCAACGCCCGTATGCGTATGGACACTCTGAATTCTCATCTGCGATTATGCATGCAGAGGCTGTATATATAATCGTGGGGTGATACAGGGCGTACAAGCGAGCGCTTACTACTGAGATTCCCAAGAGGTCATCCGCACACTCCAAACGTGAGAACAATGGCATGGCACATTTCCCGTTTTAACTATAGGAAAACATTAGCGACACAATCTGACAGGCGGAATCGTACTACAAGTAGCGACATACGAGAATTGCAAGAACACTTTCTGCACATGTGATGTGAGAAAGCACCTCCTCAATAGTGCTGCCAATGTCCGAATACCCGAATGAATAAGTAGCCAAGAACGCCTCTAAATCGCTCATCACACAAATAGCGCAGCAGTCATATCTTGGCTTGCTTCCTGGGGTTGGGCGCATGGTAGGTTGATTGTGCCATTCCCAAAGCCTAATATACTCTCAATCTGTGGGCCTAACACTGAACATCGTTTTCAAATTCCAAACACACATATCCGTCACGCTGTGCATTGATGTGCGCTTGGGGGTTCCGCGCAGAATTCATCAGCCGGCAGGTCGTCCATCGGTAGCTTAAGATACACAATGTATTATCTCAAGTGTTGAGGAAAATGATCTCACCAATGACTTGAGATGGACAATACTGGCTTTGTGGTCAATTTGATTGGAGAGTATGGCCTACTTCATTGATGCCTGAACTGCCGGTATATCAGAGTGAACAAATTTCTTGAACAGTGTATGCCTCAAAATTGGCATTGAGAAAGAGCGGATCCAATCACTGTCAGAGAAACGGCAAGTGGCACGAACAGTAGATAAGTATACACGAACAGTGTATGCAGACTGCGTCATTATTTCGTAATTGACGATCAAGGCAATGTATGTGTGCATAAATTGCCACCGCTACTGACAATTTATACAGATTTATGCATCCCGCCCACAGCAAGGCTACTTTGCCTTTCTCAAACATGTATGGCGAAACCATATCATTATGCAGGTCAACAACTGTATACTTCAGGGCATAGCTTGGGCATACATCGTTATTAAGCTGGGGAAGTCCCAACTCTACACCAAATCGTTTCCCTTGTGCTTCCACCCCCCGTAGCTTCAGCACTGCTTTGTCATATGCCTTGGCCGCCTGAAACAATATAAGGAATCTTGGCTTTGTGCTTAAGCAACTAAAGTCATGAAAACACGTTGCCGATAGCGGCTCTTCAACAAGCTGTGCCAGTCAGTCATGTGCCATATTTCATTTGCAACAAAACAATTATCAAATGTTGAGCGGTTCTCAATTCTCTTGGTATATACGAGAACTAAGTGCAGTATCTCATTACGAGTCTTTGAATGGAGAAGGATTCAACAATATTCCACACATTAACCAGTACTTTGGATGTTTGAGGTGTGGTACCTGCTCAGTTTACAGAAAGGAAAGCATCACAATGCCTGTATGAACTTACGAGCGATGACGACGTACATAATGTAGCACAAGAAGAATACATGAATGTACTACAGCTCATGCAATGATAAATATCCTCGAACATACGCCATTCAAGATTTCGGAATGTCCACACACCTCCTCTTTGTCTGTGTAATGGCCAAGGTACACCTCTCCATCACGTTCAAACACACGAGCCCGCCAAATGCCCTGGTTCTTATACACACCAAGTATCGCCTGCGGTTGCCATACTCGAGTAACACACAGCTCAGAAGCCGGTAGGTTGAAATGAATCATCACTGCAGATCCTTTCAACAGAACTCGTTTGACAAGGAGTGCCGGCGTTTAACGAATCTCGATACTGAAATGTCCACCTACCATGCATGCAAAAGAACATACCTTCTCAGGAGGCGCGGGAGCCTTTTCCTTCGGGGGCATTGACAAAACACGTCTTGCTTACAAAACGGGACTAGTCAAACTGCAACCGGAAAACACGCTGCAAGGTGACCCGCCCCTGTGAGCCACAGCTCGAGCTGCACTATCACGTGTCGCCCGGCTCCTCACCCGCACGGCCCCCTGGCCGTGTGCGCGAATGCTGTTGAAGGGCATCGGAGCATCTTTCACTTGTATCAGAATCAGATGTGTGATGGCTGGCCTATCCCAGATGTCATTGACTGTGCCATGTCTGGTAGCCTGGTTGGTAAGGCGTCGGCTCGATCCGCGGCTTGCACGAGAGAGCAAGTTCCGGATCGGAAACGTTTCGGGTTGTGATTATTGAAGGCCATGGTCGCTTTGAGGGTCATATATATGGTAATTTATATGGTCATATATATATGGCGAGTGAATGAGCCTGTCGTCCTGATTCACCACGATCGGTGCCTCAGCTGATTTCTCCAACACCATGCTGGCTGGGCAGATCATTATGAATCACCCAGTGATCGCATCTATCGCCACAACAATCACGACGATCATTGGCGGTCCATGCCCCGGCACAAAGGTCAGTGATTCGGTCGATCATCTCAGACGCCTCACTGGTTTGGCTGGTCTTCGACTAGCGGGTAACTACACCGATCGGCTACATGATCACCATATTGGTAAATGCTCCAGCAATGAAAGGTCAGTGATCCGGCTGAAGATCCATCAGCATGCTGGCCTGGCGGGTGGTCTCTCATCGTGTGAGCACACCGGCATAGATTATCGCCATGGTAACTGGTGGTCCAAACCCCGACCCATGACAGATGACTGTTTGAAGTCCATGTCGGCTTGGCGGGTCATCTTCGGTGTATAGGCGATTACACGCCCGCCCTGGACAATCGCCAGGAAGTGCCGATTCACGCGCAGGCAGGAAAAGTGGGTGCTGCCCCGGCCAGTGATGTATCGAAGGGCATGCTCCCATGGTCTCTCTCATCTCCCATGAGTGAGTGACCACACCAATCATTAAGCGATTCGCACGATTGCTACCGCCTCGGCCCATGAATGAACATCCTGGCTTTGTGGTTCAGCTCCCAATATACAGCGATAATTCCAATTGCCCTTTCAACCATGACGACAAGTTGTTCCAGCTGCATCATGGATGGGACTGTCTCGGGAGATGATTCATCAAATATGTTGATTTAGCGGGTCATCTGGAATTGATTCGAGTCAAACAGGTGTGTCGCATCGGCCGATAATTGAAAAAGGATTTTGGCTTGACCGGTCCTTTGGGATGCCTTAATCCCAACGATTGAGTATACAAATCGCGTAAAGAATTAACAGAATCGGTGCTACCTGCGCTGATGTATCAAAACCTATGCAGGCTTGGTAGGTTATATTCCGCAAGCGACTGACCTGTGACCTCACCAATCACCACAATCGGTGCCCACGGCCGACGAAAAATCAGATCCCGTGCTTGCGTGGCGAGTTGCGATCTCTGGTTAGCATATCACAATATTGATTATACCAACCACCTGAACAATCACCATGATGACCGCTGGGTCCAGTACTCCGAGGTGACTATTTTCAAACGGGAGCCCAGCCGCCCAAGGATGCCGACACCTGATCACGCATGGTCCGATGTTTCGCTGGATGGCCACAGCAGACCGGGGCAAGCAGGCCACAGGCTCCCAACGCACGGCGGTGCGACGATATTGCTGGAAAGGGTATGCAGTAAAAAACCTGTCATGTAGTTTGCGTTTCGATATGAGCAGGTTGATAACGATAATTTGCGCGTGCAATTACGCAAGGACTGCTTGAAGATCTTTGTGTTTCAAAATTGTGGGTGCAATTGTTGTCCGTGCTCTCTGTATGAATTGCTTTGCGCAGTGTTTTGCTGTTGTTTCTGAATTTCCGATATGGTCATCGCCATTATTCTCCACAATATCAACAGGGTTCGTTGTCTCCGACCAGAAGAACCTTATGAGCGTCTGCTGCTGGAGATGCAGCGATGAGTGGAGATAAAGTGGAGCTCTCGTTTCCGGTGTATTCCGAAACAACTGTGACTTTGAGGCTCCTCCTTGATACATATCGTGGCATTGGATTTCAGGTGTCGATTCTACCGTCTTTCCCCTTGTTGTTGCATCATGCGCTCGGTCTTGGTCCAGCACAACACAAAAACCGTGATTCTTCGCCATGCGAGTGGTTCAGAACCTCCTAATTTGTGTGCGGTCCTTTTGAAAACTTCATGTCAGATGACGCGTAACAAGCAAGAAGTTCCGAGTACAAGAAAACACCCAACCTCGAATTCCGAATGCTCGAAACTAGGTGTTTGATATGTTTGCCACGCTGCACTCAAAGAAAGCGCCAATGGCTTGGCAACTCAGGTGAAACTGGAAGTTGTATTCACGTTTTCTCGTCGGACTGTGAAATAACATACACACTTCAAATCATCAGATTTCATATGATATCGATGACCTGGCCGCCCACGGCTATAAACTAACAATGACAAAACAGAAAAGCATACTGAATTCAACACAGTTAGACCTATCAAGGTGATCAGATTGTACACACACCCTGAATTATGTGAAACTCACAGTATTGATAGAATATCTATATGTTGGCTCGTAGGCTTGGTTTAGGCCATGTTTCTGTAGGAGTAATGCTTGGCAGCTTTGCCTGTCGTGGGCATGGCCTCAGAATATCATTATTTGGATGTCCTATAGGTATCAAACACGGGTCTAAAGCATCACAGTCTCCACTCCTGCGTCTCAGTTACAGAACAAACTATTGAGAACATCCTGCAAAGTATATTCACTTCGACAACTGCTGCTTGGGGCATTGGATGTGTACACGTCATTACAACCATCGCACATTCTCTTCCTGCACACCTGCAAGCAAACCCTCATCAAAAACCTTCAAATCAAGAACGTCACAACTAGCTGGTCGGGTGATATAACTACGTACTGTGATCGCGAGCTCTGCATGTAAACGTACAAGTAGTGCTTCTTCGCTCAATTTTTATGTATCCAGTTTCATTTCGACGATTAACGGTTGCAATGTTCAGTGCAGGTGTGGCCCGCAGCATTTGAATTGGTTCGGTTTCTTGAAAACCTGTCCAAGGGCACATCTAACACGGAGGACGACGATTCTGGGCATGGATTGGTCGGCAAGTGTGTACTGGAGCTCGGCTCTGGCTGCGCAGCTTGTGGATTGGCAGCAGCTGTTCTCGGGGCAAGCTCCGTCATGCTGACTGGTACGCTCTGTTCATGTTCTGGACGATATGGAATCCATAAAGCATCCTACAATACTGCAACTTTTGGTTGAGGGACTGTGATTATCATTATGATGCTGCTTTTGCTGTTGTGGTGCTCGGGAGGGTGAGGGGACATGCGACAAGCAGTATGCATACAATGCACGCTTGTTGGTGCGCGATCTTACAGCTTGGATGTCTCTGAATTCTTTACACACGAACCCTGTGGATGTTCCAACACCTTGCAGACGTGTTGCTGCACAGACGTGGAGGATGTGGCACCCCACACAACCAGGAACCTGCGACACAACTTAGAAGCGGTGCACTCTGCAACGCACAGGGAACGTTGAAATGTGAGATGTGACGTCTTGGACTGGAATCAAGATAACCGGGAACGCTTTCCCAGAGGAAGGTTCGTCTAAAGAAGACTGTTTCGTCTGATCCTTGAAGATGCTGTTGACATAGAAGAGTAGGCTGAGTGTTTTGTCACTTTCATTTGTCACTTTTTAACAACACCAATCAGATGCATATGCATATGCATAAACTGTGCCGAGCGCGCAGGAAGCCATGCTACCTGATTTGGGGGCGGAACTCATGAATATTTTCAAATCCGTGCATATAGACAGCATGGGAACAGAGAATTTGATCCACCCACATAATTTTCCATTTGCTTCCTTTGTATTGTTCACCTACTTCGATGTACCAGCTTCCATTTAATCGAGCAGTTGATGTACTGAGTATCACTTCTTGCTAATGGCTATTGCTTTATCTAATTACGTCCTTATCCTTCTTGATAAATGACGTTTACTTCATATGTGCGACTGAAAAACGAACGGGTTCCCGACCGTAGCAACGTGAATTTGCACGGCTATCTTCGTTCACGGATACTGGCGCAGATTGCGCCAAATTAGTACTCTGGTAACGACATCCG
>NHOP01001636.1:0-10400 GCA_018697155.1 Pyramimonas parkeae | reverse complement strand
TGTAGGCAAGCTGGGCAGTTGAAAGCCTCTGACGTGTTGCTGTCTCTTATACACATCTAGATGTGTATAAGAGACAGCAATTTCAGTTTGGCAATGCTCAGACAGAGGAACCGGAAAATGGAACTGTTGTTTCATTTTACGGGCCATCAGCATGATCATGCCAATGTAAAGCTGTTCGACAAAGCACACATGACAATCAGCAAAGAATCAGACCTGCCGTTGCAAATCGAATCATTCTGATTATGGGGAAGATGGTGCGAACCTCATCTCATCTCTCCACATTGTCTTATAGGAAGAATGAACATCATATAAAGTGTACATGTAGCATCGACATGGGTAGACGGCTCTGAAAAATGAGCGAATGAGCCCAGAAGTTGCAGATTCCCCAGCCTGAACAACCTGTACCATGTCGGGTTGCAGGATTCAAAAATTCTTGCCTGCACATCTTGGGTTGTTGGCAGGTTAAAAATACATGACAACCCGAGTCAATATGGGGTGCGCTCTTGAAAATTTGTTTAAATGTGTTCAGCACATCGTTGTTTAGAAGAGTGACAGGATGAAATATATATAGACGCGGGTAAATGCAAATCAAACCCAATATAATCGTCAGCGGTGCTCGTCTTTGGTTTGACAATGGGAAGCAGGCTAGCGGAAGATCCATTAGGCCAACCACATGAACAGGGTGCAACCAGGGGTGATGAATTCGGCGGTGTATGACAAATAAAATGGCTGTATGCTTGCATAAAATCGAGACCATCAACGTGTACAAGCACATCATGTTCTGTACATTTAACTCCAGTGCCCAAAATATGCTACTGTGGAAACACGTGAAGCATTGAATACATGTGAGGGTATGTGTTGTGATTCCAGATGGTTTGCTCGTACAAAAAAAAGAGAAAACGAGGTGCAAAAGAAGGCCATCATCACTATATCATTTATATTTTCAAAAACTGAATGTGGTTAGAATGCGTGATCGCCACCATCTGCTTATGGGGGGGCACTTCTTAGCCTAATGCATCGGGTTGAAAGTTTTGATTGAACATGATCCATCGACCTAACTCAGTACGATAACCTGATGCAAAACCAAGTATGTGAACTTGAAAATACCACATCAAAATTTCCAAAAGTATCCGCTGGTTGCGTGAAAATGAAATCGAAGTGATGTCACATATAGCTATGGATCTCGTTGAAATCGTGCAAAACTGAACTTATACATAGAAATCCAGCCATGGCAGTGTCAACGTGTTGCCTCACTCCTGGGTTTTTGCGTGAAAACGATTACTCGCACACCTGCAGTATATACAACAGCAACACATAGGTGACAGCGAGGAACGCCAGGATAACCAGGAGCCATTTGAGTATTTCCAACATGGTGAGAGCTTCAACGGTGCAGGCGCAATGCACCGCAATCCCCCTCGGGGAGGTTTTCTCAGGCGCACCAAAGTGTCTAGAATACGCAAGGGTCAATAAATGGATGAGCAAATGAAGAAACCCCCAGCTCAAAGGAAGGAGTTGGCATCCTACTGCCAGTGCTGATCTAATGGCATGGCTGAGATTCCAATCGATATCCTCGAACTTCTCTCACACCGTTGGAGCGCAATCCGGTTGGCAGGATGCTTCGTGTGATCGCATCAGAGAAAATGTGTGTCCTCATTTGCCGATAACAGGACAAACCCGGAAACGAGAACGATTTGCAAAACGAATAGAAGAACATCACCGCACCAGGACTTAGTCAGAAAGCCTGCCTCGCAGCTCAACTGTTCATCGCTTAAGACCCTGCATCCACATCAAGGAACGCCCTTGGAGCTCGGACTCGATGAAGGGAATACGTGCACCTGACCATCTCGATTATTCGAGGCTAAGCCACAACAAGTGGTTCAACATATCTATTTGGGTCAATTTGATGCGAGCCAATTAATTCCCGGCGTAAAAGAAGCAGGGTCTTCAAAATTCCATTATCAGGATGGATGCTCATCTACATCCCACTTCCTCCCACGCTGAGAGCGTACTCATGATGACATGGTGGCATCCGAATTCTTTACGGATGTTCGGATGATGGCATCCAAAAACTGAAGTGATCATCGGAGAGAAGATTCGAGAAGGGTTTGTAACGTGCGTAATACGCATCTGCTGTGAGAATACGCCACCTCATGCGGAGTTAATTGGAATGCCGTATCTGTGGCGATTTATCGCTGAAGTTGCTCCTGTTAAACCAAACCCACATCAAGGGACGTCCTGGCAGCTTGGGGGACATGGATCAGCTACATCTTCCATCGACTTTCTCAGTGCGGAGCGATTCGAAAAGATCGAAACTCATTCTGCTCGCTGCCGCGGTGGTGAACATATTCATCAGTGAGTTGAAGTGAAGGGCAAGCCTCGGATTTGATTTGATTCATGCCTTTGCATTCGGTGTGCCAGCTCCCCAGGCTGAACAGAAACGCGGTGTGCGCTGAAAATAACGCACCATCGACCATCCTCACTTGTCTAGTGGTGTGTGTCTCGCAAAGCTTCGAGCCTGTGTACGTATTCCCCGCGCGCGCAGAACGAAGGATTGATTTGTTGTGATTTTCGAGTTGTTCGTGAGTTGAGTTGAGAAGAGTGTCATGGGATGTTCCAAAATTAGCTACGTGTATCCGGTGGCTCAAAATATCACACGGGTCGCTGTCAGCGATATGTTCGCACGTTCGTCGAACAGCAAATCATGTAATGTTCAAAATCTGGATGTCCACCGGAATATTCATCGTATAGTGTCCGAAGCGGGCGGCCGTTGTCGCTACGATAGGAACAACTCCTGATCAACCCCGCGTGCGGTAAAGTGTGATTCAGTGGTTTGAGTGCATGTTTTGTATTCTCGTCTTGGTTTTCATGGACCATATTTCGGTGCGACAGACGATGCGCATGCATCGGACAGTTCATCATGTAATCAAAACCTTCTTTTCCAATACCACAAACTTGAATTTATTTGGAGGCTACGTGATATAGTCGGGGAAAGCGTTGTCGTCGTTGCAAGGCTACTTTCACTTCTCGTGGTTGAATATCTATGGCAAGCACGTATGCATGGTATTATGCGGGGCGACCTTTCGTTCGTAGTGCCATACACGCGATGAGTTTACAATTTGGCCGCGGTTTAGACTTGTTGGCAGCTTCGTAAACGTGCGCGTTCAGAGCACTATATTGAGTGGTTGTAGTGATCACCTGGAGCTTGAGCAAAATCGGCATCGATCATTCTTGGATGTGTCTTGAATCTACGAGATAAAGATATCACCGATGCGTATCACTAGAGCGTGTATGTCGTCGTTGGTCCACTACACGTTCAGCCATTTTCGAAGCGACTTCTTCAGCTTTGGAAACTTATTGGAAGCCATGATTATGTCCATCGCCCATATCCGTTCATGGTTGCCGGGGTAGATTATATCAGACATCTTGTTGCTATAGACGCGTGTCTCTTCGGGAATTTCGATCGCAACAGACACACGAGAATGCCGGCAGAAGACTCGAAGCTGCACGGTGGGTTATCTCTGATTTGTGCGTACGATCCAAATAGACTGGGAGACATATGATCTCCTGGTCCGGTTCGAATTAGTTCGTGCACATATCATATGTTCGTATACACCCTAGTCAACCATAATGTTTTATTGTGGTCCGGCACAGGATCCTCAAACAGGAGTGGAAGCATGTATTGTGTACGAATAATGGTTTCGTTTGGAAACAACGACTCTTGATTGGAATCATCGCGAGGAATGACGCGGGATTCTTGAGCAGGTGTGAAGATTGAAGAGGCAGATACATTTAAGCTGGAAAGCAGCTTGTGTCGGTGACAATCCCCAGTCCAAATGGGGAAAGGGGAACCACAGACGCATAGCCAACTGATGAACCCGTTCACCCATGACCAGTCCTGGCGTGAGGTATGTGCAAGTGACTTGCGTACGTACCATGAGACTGTAATTCAAGGCCCAAGTGTTTCTAGATATGACTCATTGCATGGTGACCGAGTTGACGCTAGCGGCCGGTGGTATCGTTTAGAGTCCCATGTCTTGTGCATTTCGGACATTTTCGCTTTGAATGAGACTGCGAAGTCGTCTCAAATGTATCAGTTGGAACATTTCAGAGGCACGTGAGTTGCAGCAGTTCCAATCAGATGGGTGTTGAGGTGGTGCTGAGTCCCTGAAAACTTCATCTTGGTATGCATCATGGACCGAAACCGTATGCAACGACAAATGTGGAAAAAGAGCGACTCACATGGGCGGTTGGAACCATATCTCACTACAAACTTGGGTGCTTGTTCGTATGATCACTCTATGCTGATATATCTGTGAATTCCTGCTCTTAGGGTGTGTTTTGTATATTCATTATGCAGCTGCACTTGGTTAGCTTGATGTGTGTTGTGTTGTAATTCTAGGACAAGGGTTTGTTTTTTGTCTGGTTGCAGCGTATTAGGACTGAGCAAAAGCGCGCCAAGGGATTTTGGGCTCAGCACTCTGTGGAGACGGTGGAAAAATTAGGCATGGACTACACACAGCGCAGGCGTAAGTTGTCATCTACACTATCCCGGTTGTTGTTAGGTCATACACAGCCTATAAGTTTTCAAATTCATCAATGAACGAACACGTTTGGCATGATTACATGATTGACAGAATTCCCTGTATCGCTCCAAATGCCATCCAATGAAGGGATACATGGCATGTGCATGTAACTGCGATCGCTGAGACGCATTTGGTGTACATTGCCAAGAGTGCGATGAATTCAGTCATGCATGAATCAGGTACAAGGTGATAACGAATAATATCATGAGAAAGCGACATGTTTTTTGTTGCAAGTTCGCGAATTACATCTGCATTATTCAAGTCCCTGATTCATTGCCCCAAGCTATTGATCCATTTACCTACATGTGGATGAATGTCGCTTTTGCTTTTGTCTTAGCAAATTTACTTCAATAAAAGGCATGCATTCAGATCAAGCAATGGAACACGCGACATCTTTTGAGCACTTCATTTGGGTGTTCTTGGTTTGGGACCGACCCGGCAGCTGAAAGCTTGATACCCAAGCATGCATATGCGGATTCAAGCGCTAGCTCAGTGGTTTCGCGCGGCACACACGGTGCGCACAAAAATCAGGAATGTCGGATCTTTGCTTCATGTGTTTGGATTTACTCAGCGTAAATCGTTTGCATGTGGTCAACGCGTTCAACAGATCCAGAAACGAATGCTGACATACACTTGAAAGCAAATTAAGGATGCAACTACAGTCTAACGATGCACGCCTGTGAAGAATGAAAGGTGGGAACAATAAATGTCAGACTACCAGTCTGCTTAACTGTTCATGTTGAGATTCACGGATCGACAGTGATCTACGAACACTGCAGGCAGAACAACTAGCATTTGGAAGGATATCGCTTGGGACACGTCTCCCATTTGCGCTCATCACTTCCATACAAATTTTGGTTCGTAGAACTGACTCTTTTGCGTATTGCATCAATATTCGGGAGAAATGGATCCTTGACGCGCCCTCAAGTATACTTGATGTGCATGCATATCGAAAAGTAGTGGGCACAGCTGGAGCACTTCATCTTGGATAGTTCCTAGAAAGACATGGCGGGCAGGTGCAAAATTGGATAGCAATCAGCCTTTTTGCTTTGACTTTTTTTTTAAACATGTTTTGCTGCAAGATTTTCTGGGTGTGATATAATGACCTATAGTCGTAAATAAACAAGTGTGCGTTGGTGGAACTTTGCTACTCACCAAGGTCTTGTTCGTTGATTGTTAAAGTGCTTTCTAGTAGAATCAATCGAATTTGTGCATGACCAGTGGCATGGCTCGCCCGATTGTTGGGAGTAGGTCATGTCCTAGTATATTCTTCCGCTTTTGTAGGCAAGCTGGGCAGTTGAAAGCCTCTGACGTGTTGATATGCAGGAACCGCCCTGAGCTCAAAGGTATCAGGCTATACAATATCCAGGGGCGGCACTGGTGTGGGCTCGGAGACGACCCAGGTGCGATAGCCATTAAATTATTGGAAGCCTAGGTTTTGCTTCGACGCCAGTGGATATACACTTGTGGCTTTCTGTGGATGTGCGTTATGACGCATTGATGTCCATCTCGACTCACATCCAACGCCAGCATTTGGTATGGGGGGGCGCATTTCCACAGACAAAGGGCCCTCCCCTTGTCTGTTGCAGGCAGAGCGTATGTTTTCTGCGCACTCTTTCAAGACAAGTATTCCCCTGTTCCTCAAATCAGTCCTTTGCTAAAAGCAAGCTGCGATACACTGAGCTTGCGAGAAATGCTCCATATATGAATCCCTTGTAAATCTCCAATTCACCCCCAGAAAGCCGGCTTTTCATCCCGATTAACTCTGAATGTGGACATGGATTAGACCCTCTGGTACCCAAGACCAAGGGACGGAGAATCTTATTGTCATATCCCTAAGGTTTGGAGTGCGTTGAGGACTGCTGGTCCTATCTCCATCAGGCCCTAGTGGAGCGCATGGAGCGCTTGGAACGCAAAATCATCATTGAAAAGGTCAAGCGCCGCGAGGTGTGTACTAGCAGCCCCATGATGTTTTGGTGTTAGTCATATTATTGTTTGCACATTTGATCATGTCAAGGTAATGGCATTGCTCTGCTGAACCGTGTGGTTGGCTGTAGGAATCTGAATGCATTTTGTTCTCCCAGTATCTGTGCGTTGAACTTGATATCCATTGTTCCATGTGATTTTCCTGCGGATTCTGAGAAATGTGCAATTGATACTCTCACTTGTTTCATTTCCATCGTGTTTATATAGAGATATCTCGTTTTTGTTTCTGTGGCAGATAGAGGACAAGGTTCGTCACATGATGCGACACAGTGAGAAGAACTAGGGGACACTTCTCTGCTTTGTAGCAAGTGTGTTGGAGACAATGAATCTGTTGGCGGCACAGCCACTTGTCCATCTCTGAGTGATGTCTTTGATGAACAACACTATTCAATGAGACTGCTAGCATATTCTTTGGTGAGGGGAGCAATAGGGATCGTGTTAGTATGGGCCTGACGGCTGCAATATGTGCAGAGGTTTTTCATATGAACCTCTGCAGTCATTATAGAACACTTCTGTATTGTAGTCATGTGCATTTTGTATATTAGGGCGACACGCGCGCTGGCGTATGTATACTAGGGCTCGCCTGTATGGCCTGATATGTCACTCAGCTTAAGAATGGAATGAAATGCTCGCCATATTTCTTCGTTGAGTGCAATTGTATCAGCAAACGCGCAATCTTAAGAAACTTAGGGTCTGGTGTGATTGATTCATTTCCTGTACCCACAGTCTGGTGACGGCACTTCTTGCTGTGGCCTCCTCATGTACCCAAGCAATCCTTTTTTGTGATTGTTCTTTCCATTTTCACATGCAAGCACGATTTCCCTGGGTGAGGTTGAGGTGATGACATATATCGCAATCCGTGATTTTGTGAGAATTTCTCTTGGCCGACGTCATGTAGGTGGTGTGCGGGCATTATTGGTAAATAGATCATGGTTCTGTCCACCAGTTTCGTATGCGCAAAAATGAAAATTTTGGGAATGATGTGCTCAACGGCTGCGTTTCTTAATTGTATATGATACGATTAGAGTGGGTCTAGGCACTGAATTGGACACGCATTTCATACCAGCAGCTGCATGGGTGGGAATAGCACTTGACGTCGAATGCTACTATTCGCCAATAATGCTCGTATTTATTAGCAGTCTATTAACATAGTGTGTATCGCTCCCATAGACACTGGTAGCTGTAAATACTTTGTACTAGAGCAATTGCATGACTATTGCCATATTGCTGGTAATTGCCACTGTTAACTAGCATCATACTGTACATATCAATAACACAATTGGAAATAGATGATGCTGCTGAGATACATGTGTCATGGGATACAATATCGAACCGCATTGTTGATTTCCATGGAATAGCACTCGATGGAACAGTTCCGCACGCCATCTCCATATATCAAGTCTTGGGGGTATCAAACATGATGGAAGATGCTTAAGTCTTCCTGTAGCACTGCCATGCACGCTCGTGCAACTACCCTGATCAAATGCTTCATTGGCAAAGTGATCATTGCAAGACCGGCTTCGTCTAGGGGTCACGTCGTAAGCTGCTGCTATCATTGTGATAAGTCGTATCTGGTGATATCAAAATTGGGGTTAAGGTGTGCTAGCGTGTACACAAAGTAATGGAATAGTCTCTCTCTACGCCTTGTATACTGGCGACTGTACGGTCTGTTATCGATCTATTGACTCATTTGATCGATTACTGTTCTATTCCTGTCGTGCCGATCTAACTCAGGCTACGTGGCTAGCAGCGAAAACTATGTAGTGCTATATCATTACCTAGGAATCACAAAGCCACTGCTCTGCTATATGTCCTCAGTTTGTTGGCCTTTCTTTGTCTTGGAGTAGTTTCTCAGCAAAGTACATGTGCTTCACTTTTCCCAGTGTCGTGGTCATGATATCTGCAACATTCTTCTGTGCGGATGTACTTCAATTTGATGGCACATGTATCATCGTAGTCTCGGATCATATGGTATCTGAGTCAAATGCTTGGATCATTTTCGGCAACCGATTTGTTGTACCTGAATATTCAATGTAAGGGCAGCCTGTACAAAACTCATATGGAAAGTGATAGAGTTGTAAACCGTCCTTGCAGGCGTCCATAATTGCAATATATGCAGTTCCAATAGGAGACATGAGTAAGCCAAACCACTCGGTCACTAATCAAATAGATCGCACCGTCGAAACATATCATATGGTCAGCCGAGCCCTCAGCCCATCTTGAACTCGAGAATCATGATCGATTTGTACGGGAACAAGCTGTATTTCATCGCAAGATCGTATTACCTTGGAAAAATAAAAGTGCCATTCCATTTATAATTCAGATTCGTACCCATAGTATCGCCATCTATAGGACCAATATCATCAATGCAAATGTCTGCTTCAATCGATCCGTCCATAGAAGTCGTATCCACCACATCTTGGTGCTTTAAAAATTGTCAGTAAGCATCACTTGTAGCACTGTCGTCGTAGTTATGATATTCTGAGAAAGCCCATTGCGCGAAAAAAAAAAACGCCCGTCCAATACAGTCGGCATTTTGTCGTCAAACCTCATTTTATGTGTGTTCCATTGTTTCTTTCCGAGTCTGAAGATGGGAGTAGATCGATGTGGAATTGTGAATTGTGAACACGCAACTGTGACGGTTGTTGGAATCACCATATCATCAATTGTTGCATCATATCCAATAGAAAATGATGAAATTTTCCCCAAAAAAATCATTCCCATATGGAAACGCAAAATCACTTACATCGTCATCCCATGATATACACCTTTCAAGATTCGGAGATTTCAAAGCAAGGGTAGTTGTGACAAACAAGACACTAATAGTCCCGCTTGTGCGGGTCAACTACATTGCAAGATTGCAAGGGAGGGTTAAGCCGTTCAACAGTGACGTACACTGCCAATGGTCGACGCTATAATAAGCTGGTTGGCCAATAGCAATGCGCTTTATTGATTACACTTATCCAGTACAATGTCTAGATGTGTACTATCAATCCACATATCCACAATGCTAAAGAACATGAGTACTAGAATTTGCTAGATGCAATATAGAGAAGCTGCTATCGCGCATTATTAGCCTCTACTGAATGTTTCTAGCACTATGGCACACCACCTAGCAGGGTAGACATGTCGAGGAGAACCATCTTGGAAGATTTTCCTTGTATTTTTCAAGTTTAGTGTGCGATGCATTTGCACCACTTACTCCGTTCAGTGCGCACTTGTGTGCCTAGAATCTCATATTTGGTGCACCATCATCACATGCACCACCTAATCCATCCTTGCTATTTATGTGATAGGAGGAAAGGGCAAATTACCCGCTAAAACCTCCTAAATTGCCTACACTTATTCTTGTAAACGCGCTAATCTAGGTATACTGCCAGATATCACCACCTGATGCAGCAATCGGAAGAACTCCGAACTTGCCAACACAATCTCAAAATGCGGTGGATGTACGAGTTTTCGCGTGCATTCCGCACGGTCAACGAGATAATGATAGCTTTTCTTGGCCACGGAGACTGCGGAGATTTCCCTTTCCTCCGGGTTCCATATCTCAAGCGGCCTTGAGGCTTACATCCAAGTCCTAATATGAAACATCATACAGCCTCTTTGAAAACATTTTGTTCGATAAATCTGCCACACATATCACGCAGTTCCTTCGCTTCTTGTTTCACCATCGCATCATCTCAATGTTTGCCCATTGCGCCAAGGTCATCGGTAATGCGGCACGAAGAAGAACTTTCCACAGAGTGAGTCGAATCAACAGCAAAAAATAGATTTGTTTTATCGCATAGTACTAGCCTCTGCTTAATGTTTATAGTACTATGACAGTAG